>WURS02012159.1:0-12315 GCA_011762765.2 Rhinocypha anisoptera | reverse complement strand
CACTGTATTACTGCTGCCCATCCCCTGCCTCTCCCCTTCTCTTCTCCTTTCCCCTCCCTTGCCACCCCCCCCTCTCAACCCAATTCCCTATAAATATCTGTGTATTTTCATGTTCCCATCATTGTACCTGAGGATGGCTCAGTGAGCTGAAATGGACGTTGCACATTAAAGTTTTATTTTCTGTGGAAAAGTGCTGTTTTTATTCTCAGCTTAAATATTTAACCATCCTTTTCCAGGATTAATAAATTTTGAGTCATAAATGGAGGATTTTGTTGTGTGTAGTTGTACTCTTTATACAAATGCTCTTCTGCACAATTGAAAGTACCAGACTGGATGTATTTAGTTTGTTTTTGCTAATTTGATTTCATAATGAAAGAATAGACAAAGTATGATCAAACCAATAGTTTTAATCAGTTTTTAGATATTTTTAAAATTTTAATCCTATTGCATTTTTTTGGTATTTACATACTGCCAGAGAACCTCATGGTACTTATACGTAAAGAATTTTAGTATAATTGACCATCTTCTCCCTCTTTAAAAGTTTGTAATGGAATTTGCTGCACATTTTTTACAAGTGAAAAAAATCAATATTTTTTTATTTACATGGATTTTTTTTTTATCCCTTAGATTTGCCATGGGTATCGAATTCAGAGAAGGATCATTAGTCATTGGACCTAAGACTACTGCTAAAGCAATGAAGGGAATGGTTTTTAATGTGAATGTGGGTTTGTCTGGCTTAAGTAATCCAGAAGCATCAGACAAGGAAGGCAAAACATATGCCCTCTTTATTGGAGATACTGCAATTGTAAATGATGTAAGTGAAAATTATTTTTCATTGAATTTCTTTGTGATATTTTGCATATAAAAGTTTAGCTTATGCTTAGTTAGAGATATACTTGGTGTAATTAATGCTTTTTTAAATCTACTTTATTTCTCTGTCAAACAGAAAAAAAATAAATATAGTATGCAAGAACTTTTGTATAAAAATGGAGTACATTAAAATGGGGTGTTGACTGATAATTATATTTAATGGAAATTTTTTATTGTTATGTCTGTAGCTTTACCACCACATCTCAACTCACTGAGTCATTGTAGCATCATAATTTCTCTAGAAATTGTTGCATCAGTTTTGGTACTTTAATCCTTTCGTGCCAGAGCCCTAAACTGGAATATAGTCCCATCACACGAGTGTGCAAAGAGAAATTTTGAACCTCTGTACAAAGCCCGTTTTCAGGAGAGTTTAAAACAAACAAGTTCTCAGGTATAAAATTTTTCATTTGGACCCTTCTCAGGAGGAGGGGTGCGAGACCATTATCGGCAACCTCTCCTGCAGTCGTATCAGCAGTTCCTCTCACGGCATGTGTCTGTGGTCAAATTTGTTTATATGCCATGATTTTTTAAAAGAAATTTACAATTAAAATTCTATGATGTAAGAAATATTTTTCTTGTGATCCGCTGTGTGTGCAGTTTTTAAATGAAATTCTTTCCTCAAAATTAACTAAGACCTCGAACAGAAGACTCTTATAATAACATACCAGGGGCTACTAATGTTTAGTTATTATATTTTGCACTCAGGGTTGCCCTTTCGCACCGGAGCCCTAAACTGGTATGCAGCCCCTGCAGCATACGAGTGTGCGACAAAATAAAGGAAAAATGACCAAAATAAGGGTCGTCCGTACTGGGGGGACAAATCTGAACACCCGATATATCAGTCGTTTGGCGAAAAAGGGCTAAAATCATATTGATTATTTAGTCTCCTTTTGTTATGGAATTAATTCTCTCTCCTCAGGATTTTTCGAACCAAAAGTATGAATCAATGTTGGATTGTAATTAATAGTTTTCGAGTTGTAACAGGATGAAGGGTCAGCTAAAATACTCTTTTTTGTGAGTTTTACTAATAGTGTAACGACCATGTACATTGTAGACCGTTGCATGTGTAACTACCTCTGTACGGAAATCCCAAAGGATTACTTCACATTATTTCTGCACTTTATAAAAGAGCATCGCTAAAAATAATGACATAGTTTCATTTCAAAAAAAGGTATGTGCTAGGCAAAATCGTGGGAATTCAGTTTTTAAATAATATTACTTGAGTTTGTAAAAATGGATGTTTTATAAAATATCCCGGACAAACAAATAATCGACAAATTCTGAGAAAGGGGCAAACACACCAAGGGTCAATTAACCACCGCCCAGTTGCTGAGGGAAGAGTTCAAATCCCCACAAATTTGGGGCAAAACGGGAAGAAAATATACCCGTGATGGTTCGAATCTGGCTAAAGCACAGCAACCAATATCATTGTGGTTGCTTGCCCCGGTGGAGAACCCGAGAAGATTTCACTTTTCATATCATTGTTATTCGTAGTGAGGGAATAGCACTTGAGTGACCAAGAAAAAAGGTCGTTTGTCATTGAGGATGATTCTGAATGCCAATATATTGATTGCTCAGTGCGAAAGGGTTAAGTTCAATTATGCCTCTTGCATCTTGGGGTGACTGTGTTTGATTGCCTGTGCCAAGGCATCGATTGAAACAGTGACAAATGCTCTCTCTCTCTCCCGAGAAAGTGATGATAATTGTCTTCCTGTCACCGTGGACTCAATTATTTTTCGCATTCCTGAGCAGGACCAGCCTTGTACAGTGTTGACCCCATCCAAGAAGAAGATGAAGAATGTTGGCATCTTCCTCAAGGATGAGGAAGAAGACGAAGAGGAGGATGAAGTGGGTGATGGCGTGGAGGTAGTGAACGGTGCTGGGCGGGATGAAGAAAAGAAGGAGATGGAGGGACTGACGGGCCGAGGAAAGCGAACAGCTGTGCTCGATTCCAAGCTCAGGGTAAGTTGGCATTCTGCCAGTCTGTTCTCACATTGTCATCATTGCCCCTCTGCTTTTCTGCCCAGCACATTTTGATGCTTCTGAGATGTGCCTATTTCATGAGTACCGTCTAATACAAGTGCGCAAGCTAATTCAGATCAATAGCACACTCCATGGACTCTTGCAAATGAATTTATTAACTGACTATTGTATTAATCGTTAATAAACACACCTCTGTAAATATGTACAGAGGGAAAATATATTTCTGTGTGTGTGAAATTACGTATGACTTATATTTATCTAGTATGCATTATTTATAGCTGAGCACAATACTGGTATTTTTATGTATGTAATTCTTTTCCTATAATTTTGATATTCAAAAATAAAATTAAACTACTGTCTTGCAGTACAAAGTTCCGAAACATTATTGCATTATAAATAGCAAAGTAAATATTTGATGGTTTGATAAACTGCTGTAATTTGCGTGAAATAAGTGTTTTGTACAAAGTCTGTTCACAATATTCTCAAACAATGTTTTTAAATAATAGAATAATAGGGCTTTACGATAAACCTTTAGTCAGTGCTCTCTTCAAATTTATTTTCTTGGTGAAAATTACTAAAACTTCAATTTTATTATATTTGAAAGCAACCATATACAGGTTCAGCTGGAATTGATTTGAGCTCTGTCAGAAAAAATCTTAATGCTTTCAATCGTTTATATCTTTGAGGATTAAATGGATTTTGGAAAGCATAAAAACAACATCAGAAATTCCAAATTCATCTATAATATTGAAAACAGTATCTACTTGTAATCAGTAATAACTTTTAATAACTCAAAAAATTCACTCTATGCACTTCCCAAGTTCCACAAGATTGTTGATTTCACCCCTGGTGAAGTGATATATTTAAACTTTTTTAAAGTTCTGTTTTGGACCATTCAGTCATCATTCAGTCATACTTCAATTGAAGACAAGCACTCACTCTCTTTAGCCCAATGCTCTCTGCTTGATTTGTCTTCAACAACATAAGGGATATTTTATTGCTCAGGTTACTTTGTCACTGAAAAGACAATTCTCTCTTCACTATCACTCCATAACATAAGCAGCTTACACCTGATTAATGCATATAACCCAAGGAAATAATTTAATTGAGTTGTGTAATTTTTTCTTTGATGATTTATAGTGTATAAATTTGCTGCCTGTGTAATAAAATAAGGAATGAAACAAAACACCACCATCAGCTGTACCATCCATTGTGATCTAATCCGATATCAATTGGATGAATGGCCAATGCCTTGATAATTCAAGGATATAGTTTGTAGTGTTGATAGGAGTTTTCCCATGAAACAACATTTGCTACAAAAGATCAAAATTAGAAATTGAAGAATGGGATAGAGTAAAGGATACCAATGGTACGTGCACAAAAAAGTATAGTCAATTAAAATATCTGAAGGTTTGAAAAAAATTACATTTAAAAAAATTCCAAGCAACCAAGCATTTTAGTTGAAATTTTTTCCAACAAATATGGCTGAAACATACCTCCATTGAGAGAATATAGAGAGATAGTGTATATAGAGAGAATGACGTTTCCAAAGCTTTTGCACTACTTATAGCTAATCTTAAAAACTGTTTGAAGGCTTCTGAGCACACAAAAGCACTGCAGTGCAAAGTAGTTAAACTGAAACCTTGGATGTCTGATTTCCTGCATAAAAAAATTGAACGAAAAAATTATTTATTTAATAAAGTTCAGCGTCACCCAAGCAATACAAATCTGAGAAAGGCTTTTGTAAAGTTCAGAAATAAGTAACGCACAACTTTGAGAAATACTCCGAATGCATACTATATGCAACAATTTCTACAGGCTAAAGGTAATTCAAAGGAGCAGTGGAGTTAGCTTAAAGAACTAACTGGTGAAAAGCTCAAAACTACTCCTAAATACGAGCTAATAATAAATGAACTTCTCACTTCTGATGCAGAACTTTTAGCGAAGGAGTTCAACAATTACTTTTTAGTATATTTAATACAACGAAAACTAATTTAATAGGAACTCCTAATTATTTGCCCAGGACCTCAACTTTAAATCGAAGTTGTTCTAACTCAATTTTTTTTTAACCATTAAAGTCTCCTGAAATATTGAAAATAGTTAACGCCCTTCCCTCTCGAAAATCTGCCGGAGTTGATGGCATAAATGCAGAACTCTTAAAATTAATAATATTTGATATAGTGGATGTACTTTTTCACATCTTTAATTTGAGTTTTACAAATGGAAAATTTCCTAGCTCACTGAAAAGAGCTGTTGTTATCCCCCTATGCAAAAAATGTGATCGGCCTATTTTTCTGAACTATCGACGAATTTTGTTGCTATCCGTTTTCGCTAAAGTGCTTGAAAAAATTTGTTAAAATGAGATTACTGTCCTTTCTAGACAAATGTAAATATTTTAGTAACAAACATTTTGGGTTTCGGTGTGGCAAAGGTACAGAAGAAGCATTGGAACATTTTATGACACCCATTTACGACGCTATTAACTGTAATCAACGCACTGCTAGCCTTTTCATTGACATAAAAAAAGCTTTTGATACGTTAGACCATAAGATTTTAATTGTTAAGCTTAGGCAAGCAGGAGTTCGTGGCATCCCTCTAGAATGGTTTAAGAGCTGCTTGTAATCACACTCTCAGTGTGTAAGGATAAAAAACTATTACAGTGAATTCCAGTCTATATGTTGTGATGTGCTACAAGACTCTGTGTTGGGACCCATTTTATTTTTAATTTTTATTAATGACGTATGTGAATTTAACTTCAAAGGTAGGTTAACAGCCTTTGCAGAAGAACTAGCTTTGAGGTATGAAGGTGTGAATTGGGAAGTAGTGCAAAATAATATGCAATCAGATGTAAATTTTCTTAGCGAATGTTTTTTTGCGAACAAACTGCAATTAAACGAAAAAACTAAATTCCTATGTTTTAATATTTGTAATCACTTCAATATAACCCGGAATTTGGTGTATCATTCCCCTTATTGTATTGAAATTAGTTGTAAAAATTATATTGCATTAGAGCGTGTTACTGAATACAATACTTAGAGATTTTCGTGGATCAGTATTTAAAATGGGAACACCATATCAATACGTTAACAACTGGCTGGAAATATTGTAAAACCTAAATTTATTTTTCATGTTATAAGTGTACTATTTACTTTTTAAAGTTAATCTATTATGCCTTAGTATATTCAAAATTAAATTATGGTTTATCCTGCTGGGGTGGTGCATATCATAACTCAATAAAAAGGGCAGAATGTGCACTGAAAGGAATTGTTAGAGTTACAGCCCGAAAAGGTCGTTTTGAAAAGTCGTTTCCTATCTTTGTGAATTTACGTCTAATACCTCTTAGGTACCTGTATGTATACAAGGTATTGAAACTTTTCTTCACTTGTAGTGACAATTTCCCAAAAGTTTTGGAAAAACCCCATGCATACGCCTTAAGAAATAATTTTTCTTTTGCCTTGCCGAAGCCGTACACAACTTTATACAAACGGTGTTTTGTTTATGTACGGCCAAATGCATTTAATATGCTACCTAGTAGTATTAAGCAAATAAAAAATGAGTAGTTTTTCCAGTGTTATAAAATCCTGGCTGCTTAGCAAAGAGGATGTAAATTTTATTTTTCTTTCGCGAGTGATTTTATATACAGATCAAGTGCATCAGGTATTCATGTAATGTTTGTTAATGATTTGTGTGAATATTAATGAATCATCACGAGTATTGTTTTTTTTAAGGTGCCCCACCTTCAGGCAGGTTGCCTTAGGGGACACCTAAAGCTCCGAATTGGTTTTAAGTGATGTATTATAACATTTTTTCTCTATGGAGCAACAAAATTTTTCTTTCTTTCTTTCTTTTGTTGAAAAGCATGTCACGGCTGGGGTCCCACAAGTTAGTGTCTTAGGACCACTACTTTTCCTAATTTACATTAACGAACTACCGATGATTATACAATCTGACGTAAGACTTTTTGCTGACCACTGCATCCTCTACAGGAAAATGACCGTTCTCTATTCCAAAAGGACATTGATTGCCTTTCCGACTGAGTTAAAAAAAATAAAATGAGCATCAACGTGAGTAAGAATATACAAATAACTTTCTCTAAACAGAAGAAAGAACATCAGATAAGATACACTCTCTTTTGAGATAAAATCCCAAGTAATAGTAACTGCAAATATTTAGGTGTTTATATAAATAGGAATCTTGGGTGGGAAGTACAAGTGGAAAACGTGACGAGAAAGGTTTTCAAAGTACTTCATTGGGCAATTTGAAATTTGAAAGAAAGTAGCTAGGAGGTAAAAGAAAAAGCCTACAAGGTTCTGGTTCGTCCTATCCTGGAATACTCGTCCACAGTTTTAAACTCTTACGAGTTGGGACTTATTAAAAAGATAGAAATGGTGCGGCGCAAGGCAGCAAGATATGTACTCAACAGACATAGAAGAATGGATAGTGTCACGGAAAGTTTGCAAAGTAGAAGAAAAAGAAGTAGGTTGGTATGTTGTTTAGAATAATCTCAAATGAAAAAATCGTGGAAAGATCTGAAAAAGTTATTAGAAAATCCCAACTTTAAGGGTAAATTCCATCACCGTTTTAAAATAAAAATCAGGGCCCAAAAAACAAATCGGAAAAAATTTCCTTTTTAAAATAGAACTATCTTTGAATGGAACCTGCTTCCTGGAGAATTGTTCGAGCCCCTCCCATCAAGTTTTAGAAGTTTTAAGACTAGGCGAAAGGCAGCCGCTTGACAAAGAGCTGGATGATAATGGAACGTCGACTTGGTATGTTGTTGGACTGTGTGTGATTTTGTATAGTGCGTGATTTCGGGCGAACTGATGTAGGAATTGATGCATAAGATTTATATATTCTCTCTTTGTTTTTTATTCTCTATTTGCTTATTCTTGATTTAAAAAAATTAAAATATTGATTTCGATGTTAATGATGTATGTGCCACCTGACACTGTCTACCTGCACAGTATATGTTAAACAACAACAATATCATTTCAGAATAGGCCATGCGGATATTACCACCGTCAGCAGGTGTCATTATGATTTATCAATGAATCCCAACATCAATATATATCACCACGCGTTGCGATTAAAGATTTAATTAATGATGGTTTTCTGAGAACTCACATCTCCGGTACTACTTAAATGTTATTTAATTTTTATCGTTAACACAGCCACAAATCATTAAGATCATGTGTCTTTGCAATCAAAACATTATTCAACCATTGCGAAAAGAAAAAAAACTTGGATTGAAATACTGAAGAAACAACATTGACATACTCACGCACATAAAAGAATAAAAAAGTTTTAGGCACGAATTAAATACATTTGTATAATTATCTTTTCCACTAATAATTTCACCAAACTAAAGCATCTATTATTTTGATTGATGTCTTTTCGTCGGTATTCTTTTTTTGTTTTAGGTTTATGCCCTTTATGTTGGTTCCAAAACGAGAATTAACAACTTGGAACATGGGCCGCTGGAATTGTCACCAAAATATTATACTCGTGCATATATATGTTGCTATAATATTTACTTCTGACTCTAGTTAATAACGCCTTATGACATGATCTCCTTGTTAGCATCAAATATTGTATATAGCATGTTCCTATTATTTTGTTACATTCATTATAGCCTGGTCCAGATATTCACTTTTTATTATAGCGTAAATAGATTGTCTAGTTCTAGTTTCTATACCACTTTTCTTAAAAGTTTTAAAAGACTCCAACTCCTCTTCTTGAAACCCTCATAATCTTCCTGATCATACAAGCATAAATTTATTTTCGATTTTTCCTTTTTTCGACAGTCAAAAAACATTTATTATTAACAACGTCACTTAGTCCTTCATGTTAGGATAATCACCACGTCTTCCGGTTATTATTTTACTAATAAACCAAGTATATTATTTTCTCTGGTGATATTTCTACTAATGGATGTAACGACTTTGACTTAAAAGTGTGTAGTTTCATTATATACATTTCATTGTGTAAATCCTTCTCCTTGCCAACTGTTGTAAAACTGTATATGTTCCAACTCTTGAAGGAAAGGCTGATTCCCTATAATTTACATATTCCTATTGGGAATTTATTATGTTCATAATTTATAGTAGTGACCTTTCTTTCTAGTTCTAAAATTTACGTGAGGTCGGAAACTAATTG
Source organism: Rhinocypha anisoptera (assembly GCA_011762765.2). Taxonomy (NCBI): domain Eukaryota; kingdom Metazoa; phylum Arthropoda; class Insecta; order Odonata; family Chlorocyphidae; genus Rhinocypha; species Rhinocypha anisoptera. The sequence continues at coordinate 3,306 of WURS02012159.1, read as the reverse complement.
GACTGGATTTTCTTGTATTTTGTCCTTCCAGACAATACACGTCCTCCAAATAGCTTGATATTCGCTTGATGATTCATGAATATGTTATATATACATATTATTACCTCTTAACTGAGTTTCAGATGTCCATCTAGGAAATTAATTTCAGCAAATAAAGATGCCTATCCTAGATGGTCACACTACAAAAAATAACGTAATCCATAATATGTCACTCCAATGTACATTTGCGACAAATGAAGCGAGTATTCTTCCTAGCGAAGGGTTAATTGAAGTCTTATTTTTAATACCTACATTTTCTAAATGTTTTTGCATATATCAAGAATACTTGATGATATAAGATGGATTTGAAAACTATCAACTCTTACGTCTCACTGATAATCGCAGAAGGCATTTCGAATTTTTACTGTAATTTCCAGGACTGCTTTCTGAGACACTTCATTTTTGGACACCCGTACGAATGCAAGCATTCTTTTCTCCGCTACCGACGTGACTATTTCATGACGAACGAACAGCAAACGGTGGGATCCATCCACGGTGGCATATGTCTCGCCCCCTCACACACATAGTAGAAATGTGCGGGGCGGCCGCGGGTGAGTTTCCCTGCGATTGAATGTACACACCTAGGATTATGCCAACGGAGTAGCCATGGGAGGAGGTTCAGTTTAGGTGGAGGTTGTGTATGCACATAATTTGCACTCGCTTCTCACTCCATCCCTCCCTCTCACTCTCTCTCTCTCTCTCTCTCCGTCTCCCTAGCTCACTCCCCATCCGTCGTCTCGAGCACCGCGTCACGCCCAAATGGACCGCCGGGAGGGCGAGCGTCACAGTTCAATGGGTTCCAACGTGCCGCGGTTTGCAGTCGAACTGTAATTTCGCGTCGCAAGGGTAAGCCCCGCTTTGCTTATGATGAACTGTGGTCGGATCGAGTGCAAAGTAAACTAGTGTAAACCAAAAAACTAGTTCAAAGGATTGATGGAGACCCTTTTATGCCCACCCATAATGGTGACTGCATCCCGGGGAGGGGGCGGGGGAGGAGGTAAAGAGAGAATTATCGCTCCATTATAGACTCACAGGCACTGTGCCATTTCCGTTGATCCTGTTTGGAGAGCGTGAGGAAAGTACGGATCCGTTGATACGTTGAATATTTAGTGAATTAGAGTTAACCACCAGTATCATGAAACGTCTCAACTGGAAAATAATGGTTTTTCCCGCCTTAATAATTGTGACCCTTCAGTCTTTACATGTTGGTTGCCCTGGAGACCAAGTGCCTGTCAGATAGGTTGCGACCAGCGAGGGGATAATTTAAAAATCACGTATTTTTTTCTCTTTTTGGCTTTCCTTGCTTAGAAGGCATTACTAAATTTTGGGCATAACTTGAATAATTTTCTCAGATAAATCATTATTTTCAATTTATGAAATCATTTTTCTCACAAGATTATATCCGAAAAATGAGCTAAAGGAATATTTTCAAATTAAAATACTGTCACGATTTTGTGGGGAAATTTTTGAGCCATCTTGAACATACGGCAAAATATAACGTTTTACACGCGTACCTTGTGGTTGCCTTACTAGAAAGATGAAAATTTTTCCCAGCGCATATGATCGCTACAAAATCATACTGTACGTACTATGCTTTTGAATCTAAACACATAAATAACTGACCGGAGCATTTTGCAATTAACATACGCTCTAAAAACTATTGAATAAATTCCTACGGAATCTATTATTTTAAAATATATTTTAAATTGTCGTCTGTTAAGAAATACGACGGAATCAAGCGAAAAGTCGTCTATTTAGCCTGCATAAAGGAGAACTCTGAATATTCCTTCGGGGGTCGTAAACTGAATTTTTTATAAAACCCAAGTGAAATGAAATCGGAAATAAGTTGGTGTGAAAATTTCTCTATTTGTGACGGGAATCTTTCACATCTTGTCATCGGCCGTCGCGGTCTCTCCAAATCCGTCGTCGATGGTCCTAAATGATGCGATTTCTCCTCCTCCCCACGGGAAAAATGAACACAAAATAAGTCGACGAGTGTTCACAATTCTTCCCCCGCGGAATTCTGGGACCGCTGGCGTAAATGTGCAAAGTTACAATTTTTTTTCAAACTTGTGGCCGTCGCCGAAAACATGTAGTAATCCGATTTTCGACATCCGGATAAATTTTACCGTTTAGTAAGTCGTATCTTGGGATCCGTCATTTTCGAAACACACCGGGCGTGGAGGGGAGTATGGGGTGGGAGGGGATTATTTCCACCACGCTAGTGTGTGTGTGTGCGCTTGGGTGCGTACGGTTCCCTCAATTTCCCTTCCGCTGAAGGAACTTATCTGTTTTTTTCTTTATCTGCACTACTAGTATATCGTAATAGCTTCCATATCGTGAAATCATGTTCCTATTTTCAACTTTTTTTCAAGTTACTTTACTCACGTATTATTAAAAATGGTCTTTATATTTTGGAATTCAAATTACATTAAAATATACCCCCTTTCCACCTACTTCCATCCCATATAACATATCTGTATACACAGGTACATGTATTCACAATTCAAGTGAGACAAATTTTTAAGTACGGAAAAAACAAATAATATATTATATCTGTAAGACACACAACACTTGTGAGAAAAAAAATAATAAACAATAATAATAAAAATAAAATGACACTCTTCCAATAAAAATTTCTTCTAAGGTTCGACCCGGGATTCAACGTACTGCGTTATCGTCAGCTAAAAAAATATATAGTTCTCCTGGGTGAACCCCGGGTCAAACCTTAAAAGAAATTTTTGGTGGAAAGGTGTTAATTTATTTCAGTCAAAATTCCATCAATATTACGCCGCCTGAATCCACCCAATTGCATGCGAGGAGACTGGCTTATAACATAGACCAAGAATACCATTGCAGGAAAATACACACCTAGGAAGGGGGGAGTGAGTAAATTTGTATATATACGTATTTGTATAAATATAAATACACACTCACGATTTTAAGCCTCTTACCAGAACTCGCCGTCGACACCACCAGTCACTGCTGACATCGTCATTTTGTAAACGTCATCTCTCCTTGCCTCCCCCAAACCATCTTCCACCCCTTCCTCCCCCCCCTTCCTGCCCCCCGTCCTCCCTTTTTCCCTTGATCCATCATAACGCCCCCTCCAGTTGAGGGTCATTTCGTTGTCGCGCGGGACTGCTTCAAAAAGGATCGCCGTTCATAATAACCGTCGATTTGTATATATGTCCGCAGATGGATGGTCCTACCTCGGCGGTGCCTCCAGCCGCTAGAGGGCGATTTTCGGGGGTGGGGGGAGGAGGG
>WURS02012148.1:0-12315 GCA_011762765.2 Rhinocypha anisoptera | reverse complement strand
TGAATGTATGGTGGTGGCTCACCCCCTGCCACACGCCCTTGTGGAGGCTTGCAGGGTATTATGTAGATGTAGATGTACTGTTTCCTCCGCTTCACATTATCCGTCCTTCGCCACACCCATTTCTCAAACACCTCCAACCTATCCCAATCCTAAGTGAAAGGACCATCGATGACTTTTCACTCACCTCTTTTTTACATTTCTCAAATTGTAATAGTCAAATACTTTAGTTTGTTAAACGCTCCCTTTGCTAAAGAAATTCTTCTTGGGGTGATTCTGCTGCTATGTTCTTATAATAATAGTTAAAACAATATTAAAATATTCTATCGGTTACAACTTATGCTCTCCCTGGACCTTCAGTCTTTCTACTTCTCAAAGGCGTATTTTCTTTTATTTTCTTACTTTACTTTCAGTCCAAGCGGTCCTCGGCCTTTGGTTACAGTGCATTGCTTTCAACGAGTTCTAGTATACCGTATATTTGTTTGCAAATATATGATTTTTTAATTGATTATCTTAATATTATAGATGGAACAAGAGTTCATGTTCTAGTTAATAAATTCAAATTGGCAAAGTAAAATATTTGCAATATGTGGAGGTCATTCTTGTGAAAACCCAAAAGTATTCGTTAAATTTTTCCCAGATTTAGGTCTGTTCAACGCGAAGGCTGGTTTGAAGGGCAGGCTCTAGTGTCATCTATCAAAACAACCTTCTGGTCTTTTATAGAAAATCTCTACTGGATTATATACATTTTCTTAAAGATTATTTCTAGCAAAATCCGTGATATCCAACCAGGGAGAGAAAAATATTATCTAAGCAAATATCAATGGGTTTATAAATTAGCACAGCCAAGTACTAGTGGTATTTAGATTGGATTTATTTAGCACATAACAATGTAAAAATTTGTTATCGTATGTACCATAAATATTTTCATATTTTATTGGTGAAATTCACTTATAACCACAGACACTGAACGATTCTTCGGCACGGAAAAGGAACCTCTAAAGTCATAAAAGTTACGTAAAACATGACAAATTTTCACTTTCTGGGTTAACTTTGCTATTATCCTATTGAATATTCTATAATTTTATAGTTTAATGGAATTTGGCGTTAGATTAGCCGTTTACGTGAATTTTTAAAACCGTTGACATTTTACGTTGCAACCATGTAGTTGTATATTGATTTAATTAATCCATTTTGCTTCATTTCAAGAAACGCGTGGTAATACATGAACTGAATCCACAGTTTCCACATGAATTTTAATTGAAATCTACCATGGTTTAGTAGCAATATTACATCAACTGGATTTGAAGTCCCTTCATACTAGGAAAGCACCGACGCATCTGTTACAGATGCATCGACCCCTGCCATCTATTACATTGCACGATACAATTGTTCGAGAGTTGTGTCACTCATTATTAAAAGACGAAAATTTATACAGAACCTGGCTCGAAAGAAAGCATCGGATAAATCAATTTTGGAGGCTGTCGTTTCCGTGAGAAAACAATAACCGCCGAAGTAATTTGAAGCATTGAGTGTCTTGATGGATTGAGTTAGACACTTTGAAATGAGTGGAACCTTACTCTCAATTATCGCTAATTTCCTATTGGTGCTACATGTTTCGTATCTCTTTACGAAATCAAATACGTGAATTGCTAATCACACGGCTGAGTCCGTCGCCACGTAAGGGCATTCATTTCCGCTCCACGATTCTGGAGGCTGTCCTACGAAAGTTTGCTTTTGTGCTTCCTCAAACGCCATTCTGAATGGGAAACGCTCACAACTGCGGCCGGAGTGCCACAGATACTATTCAAATGACCAAATTTGTATGTATTCGGCAAACAGGGAGACATTCACCCCTCGTCCTAACACTACAAAAGCGCTCGTTTTTGCGGGACGATGACGAAACATGTTTGTTCTCTGTGGAGGACTGCTTCCCATTTTACGACACTCACAAATGGCTACTTGGTTCTCCTTGATATTTTTTTAAGAAGTTGAGAATTAGTTGAAGGGAGAGGTTTGATAAATTTCTCCATACATCACACTATTTTATTCAGCAATTTAATCTTTACATTGGAGAATATTCTCTAAGTTTAACCTAAACAATTTTTGACGTCGAGAAATTAAACGACTGTCCGACCAAATTTTTTTAAAGGTTTATGTTTCCATCCGTGTAGTTGTAATTCATTGAGAGAGAGAGAGAGAGAACGAGATGGGAGGCCTCTTGGCAAGATGAGTCATCTCTCTGGTAAGGTACAAAGCTCCGCAGTGTTTGGTATCAGCGGGCAAGAAGGAAGCCTAGGTTTGATGATTACTCATGTATATGAAAAACTGGGAAATCATTATTTTACTCTGCGGTGGTGATGGAAACCTTATTAACACGTAAAGTAGAAACCAGTTTATTGTTAAATGGTGAAGGCGATCCCTCATGATGGATCCTGCCTACCCAATCTTATTTTTCATCCAAGAATGAATACAGCATTTCTATTCTTTTCTCTTAGACTCCTTATTTCTCCTTATTCTATCCCCTTAGCCTCTTGTCCCTCTCCCCACTCCAATCCCTTCCTGCTCCTCCATTATTCTATCCCGTCTGGCGCTATTTCTTCTACCTGTATCTTCCCTAGCTCTTTTCCCTGCTGCGAGCGGTTGTGACTACTGTATTATGTATTCAAATATCAAGCACACGAGAGACATGGAAAAAACACAAAAAAGAACACTCACAGAGGGATCCGAATTTTCGGTGGTCGAAGCGCACCTTTTTCTTAGGTAACGAGGTGCTGCTAAAGCTTCTACTTATATTCTATATTTTCAGGCATAACTAGTGGAAATCAATTTCTGAGAAATAAGAAAAAAGAAATACAACGTATTTTTCCACTAAGATTTTTAATCTGATAATTATTTCTCAAGCTTCTTCTTCTTCGTTCCCTAAGAAAAAGGTGCGCTTCGACCACCGAAAATTCGGACCCTTCTTTAAGTGTTCTTTTTTGTGTTTTTTCTGTCTCTCGTATGCTTCTACATGTGTAGTTATATTCACAAGTGTGGACTCTTCACCGCATTATATATAGTATATATACTATATACATAGCTTTTCCACACAATATAACACTCACAAGAACATAAAAAAGTAGAGCCAACACTTTTCTTTAAATATTTCGGTGAACACTGTCACCGTTATCAACATAGAGAATGACTTCAATCTCTATGCTGATAACGGTGACAGTGATGGTTAAATGGTGATTTGCTTTGCTCTGGTCCGGTAAGGTCTCTTATTTGTTCCCGTTTCATCTTTAATAATTCCATTCTCAAACAAATAATAGCAGTGCCAAAGTCTTCAGAATAACTCCTGAAGTTATGCGACCCTGGTAAAAAGGTTTTCCCGGCGTTGAAACAACTTATCCATTATAACGGGGATGATTAGATCTGCTATTGGCTTAGACATAGCAGCAATGCAAAAAACTTAACTGCTAAAGCGATCAACTTTCTTAAAAAAACATTTTCCCTGGAACTAAAGTTATCATTTCATTCATTTTACTGAGAAACACATTATGTCGCAACAATTCACTTGTAACCTGTTGGTCAGATGGTGCGAATTTATAGGGGAATAATATTTTAATTCCTTTTCATGACTTTATTAAGTTCAAATGGTTATTCCATTTACTACATGATGATATAATTAGTGATTATCTGCCAAAAAAAGTTCCATTAAGGCTAAATTGATAACTATTTTTTACTTTTGATACAGTTGTAATCAGTAGTACTAGAAATGACCCTGACCTACGAGCTCAACCCTGACTTACCAAACGGACCGTAGCGGGTGAAGACAGGTTTTATATTCTCTTTAAATAGTTTCACTCTACGACTTCTATTTGTCCTTTGAATAACTTAAAGGTTTATACTTTGTCTGCATTTTATTAGCGTCAAATTTAAATGCTACCTATGAAGTAATTCACTGAGAATTTCAACTACGGGTTATATACTTCAGTGTGGCCGTTAAAATATTTCTCAAATTCGACCGTACGGCCGAGTTTTTTTCCCTTGTGTTGATTTATTGACGTTATTTACATAGAGAATTAATTAACCTTTCCCCTCAGTGCTCATTCTCTTCGGTTTTTCAGAAAGCGGGTCACTTATGACACATTTTGGTTGTGTACGTATTACATATTGATTACAAGTAGCAACGTTTCTTGAAGCAAGATCTAAATTATACATTCCGATATTACGGCTACTTGCTACAAATAGGGAGACTCCTTTATAATGCACTACTTCTTTTGTCGAATTTCAGGCAATTACCATTTTACTTTCACATTAACACTTTCACATTTTCACAGGTGACATTGAGGTCATAAATTATATCATTTTAAGGAACTTGTGTTAACCAATGTTGGTGTCCGATTCCCAAATAATTTGAAGTACTTCCTGTTATCCTTTACGTTGTCACAGTGTGTGCCAGTGCCCGTTGCAGTGGCATTAAGTGAAACGCTGAGTGTTCGACTGACCAATTCAGAGTATCCGTTACTATTATTGCGACATTACGTTACGTTGTCCCATTGATCCACTGTATTAATAAAATATCAATAAAATTAAGTATTTTATGATACATAGTGTGTTTTGCTATTGCTAAAGTTTTTGCTTTGTGCAAGAAAAACTTGATAAACACGGTAATATGCTTGAAAGGCACTCTATGGCTGGACCTATTATATTCTTCTTCGGACGGTGGCTCCCGAAAAAGTTATTGATCATAAGATGAGTTATTTGCTAACTAGCGGGTGAAGCTCTAGAAAAGCAAACAAGAAAATTGGGCGTAGTATTCAGTCATCAAATAGTTTAGAAGCAAAAAACCTATCAGAATTTAAAAGGATTAATCGATACTGATAAACAACAATAAACTTTTGATGCAAAATCAAAAAAACCTGTCATAATTCGAGCGAGCTTACCTGAGGGCAGAAATACAGCATACACACACACACACACACACACACAATTTTCAGCTGAAAGTAGTATATACATCGACAACTCTCGGGAAGCAAATGTCCTTTTTATTTTATCAGAAATAATAGTGACACGACAAGAATGTTCACGATAACTATACGTTGGGAAATTTCGCTAAATGAACCGGATTCTTTGTACCAAAGACCTTTGGTATAAATTAAATCCTGCGTGCATGCTCAAATGTCGCCCCAGCTTTTAGAAGGTCACCCCAGCTTTTATAACTTTAGTATTATATTTATATAATCCTCCTTATCTTAATCCTTCTAGTATCCATCTCTTCCTTTGTATTTTCCTTCATCTTGTGTGTGCTATTAAACCAACATTGACCTTGAATTTTACTAACCAATATGCGATTGAAAAGCCTGAATGAGATAACGTCCTAGGTAGGAGCACTCCGGGTACTCAGCCATGGGTTATGAAGAGATTTCCATGAGTAGTACAAAAGTCCTTGAAACAATGAAAATTTCAATGACGAAGATGAAAGCAAAATAAACAGTGAGCTCTATGCTTACTTATGAGAACCAAGCTTTGTGCTGAATATTATATGCCCTTTCATGTAAGATTGTAGCATTAACCTTGAGTATCATATGTTAAATACATTTAATTCGTGGTGTCCGTAAATTAAAATAATGTTTGATATTATATTTTATTATTATATTATATTATACTATATCTTTAGAAAATACGGCAAAGAGGGTCAGAATTTTCGTCGTATATTAGGTTATATGCCACCCCAACGATAGATTTTTGATCTGCCTACTTGAAAGTAGTTAGTAGTTTCTTATTCATGCAGAAAGAAGAGAATAAAAGCTCCAGGAAAGCACCTTTGGATTGGGGTAAGATTGGAATCCTGATTTCTAGCAATGTTTACGTTACACTCGGAAACAATCAATAGGATTTTGAAAATAATTTTTTCAAGTGTTTTTTCCATGTATTACCGAGTATATTATTGTGTATGATATGATATTTTGAAATCTTTTAGAGTATAACTCCATTCATCATATTGAACAAGGGTTCAAGCAGTTTTTCCTTGCAAGCTACCTTTCTATAAATGTCTGGACCTTCACTCACGTTCTGGCCATCTCGAGTTTTTGTAAGTTCTTCTTGCAGTGTTATGGCTCTTGGTTTTACATTTCTTCACGTTTTATACAATTCATTTACAAGATAATTTGTTCCGCTGCTTTAGCAAATCGTCTTTGTGTCACAACTAGACTCTTTGCTTGATAATGTGTCGGGTTAGTTTGACTTCCGCCATTTAGCACTGATAGGTAGGTAGAAATGATTGGTAGGAAAAGTTTGTGGTTTGTAAATACAGATTTATAAATACTTCGAAATGATGGATACTCTAGTAATCTCTATCAGTAACCTTAGAGTAATCTAAATTGACCTCGTTCCTAAAAAAAATGTAATTTCCACTTGTATACAACTATTGGTGGTCATCTTGTTTAGTTTTCATTCAGAAGATTGGTTTGTAAGAGCTCTCCAAGGTACCTGCCACTTTTAATTATCAACATTATTTGGAAACACCAAAATTCCATTGTTTCCAATCTCAACTCTGGCTGATACTTTCTGTCTCCGCTCCGTATAAAAGTGTGATAGAGGTGCTAAAGTATTTACAGGTTGGTATTATTTTCCGTAGTTTTTTATGAAAAATCATTTCTTATTGGTGCTAACTACAAAACTTTTACATTGAAGTCACCTTACCATTTTATGGACCTTTATATTTCAAAATGATAAAAACATCAAATCATAAATTTTGAATGGATTGCTTACTCTTACTAAGCTGCCCGAATAAATATATAATTTCTTCTGCCCCATGAAGTGCGCTTAGCCTTCAATAAAAGGAGGAAACACTGCCGAAAATTAGTGAGAAAGAACAGGTCAGGGTTGGAAGTTGTTTTGTATCTAATATCACAGTTATCATATGAACATTACGGCCCTAAAAAAGCTCACTATCGCTAAGCAATTATTTATTTTTCACAGTAAAGATAAGGCGAGACGTAGTAAGTTTCTCGGAAGAAAGCACTCAGAGGAGGAGTGTGGACTCGGCTTTACACTGGTAATTTAACCTCATGAATTCTTCTAATAATTCGATAACAAGCAAAGCACATGACGACAGGCCCGTACATCTCACAAGTCTGCGCGAATTTCTTCAGAAAACATTCCCAATATTCTGGTTTAACTTATTGATTACTTTCATGATCTATCTCATATCATGCAGTTTCAGGACTAAGATTTTGTAAAATTGCAGAGTAATTTTTGTCTCATTCCATTAATATGATCTTTCTTGTTAATGGCATGAAAATTCATACTTTGGCATAAAATTCTCTCTGAAAAGATGGAATCTCATAATTGTACCTAGTTACAGTTTCAACTACAATAATAATCTGATATTTTCCGGTGTATGGCATAGATAAAATCCTTTAAATTTTACACTGTGTGAGAGTATTTTGGTGGACCAACGTTTCCATGATATGTGTTGATAACGATGAATGAGTCTTTCATCGAAATGTTGGCCCACCAGAAAACTCTCACCCGGTGCAAAACCCGAGAGGATTTTATCTATATAAATAACGATTTCGCTGTTATTTATAATGAATATTTACTGTAGTATTGTTTTTATATAAACCCATGATTTCATCATAGTGAGTTTCATTAACATTCACCATTCGCGCAATTAATGTTTTTACCACAATTCTTAGTTATTCATTTTAAATTTAAATATGCATTGCATCATTATCTTCTTATTAAAATTACAGGAAAAAGTAAAAGGAAAAGAATTACAGGAAAAGTAGATACAAAATGTTTGCTTTTCGCTTTACAACAAAGGAGTGGGGACTTAAGATAATCAGGGGTTTTAGCTACATCCGATAATACTATCAATACCTTTTGAGACTACATTTTAAGATGAATTGTACCTTCGAAAATAATTCATCTTGAATACATTGAATCCTGGGGTATGAACATACGATCACTCTCATCTGAATGAAGCTGTCGTTCAATAATTTTTTGAGGGAGGATTACCAACGTATCTGAGACTAGGTTAAAAGCCTTACCTGACAGTTACGATTTTTTGTCGCAGTAATTTTTCAAATTTTATAGCTGTTGCATCATAAAATTTATTGACGTATCTCGCAAGTAGTCATGCTTCATTCCTGTTGTGTAGCCGTTAGAGTTCAATGTCCAAGGCACCAGTTGACCATGAAAATGTGTTATGATGCCTTTCACCCCATCATTTGAAATCCAGATTAACACTGCCCACGCCGCAAATTCAGTTAAGCCAATCCAAATTACCATCGACCTACATTCAAACTCCCTGAAGGCTCATTTGCTCAACGGCATGAAAAAAATATGAGACCTTCCCACATTCCTTGACAGCTATACAGCTCGCAGTTTAATGGCTCGCTGGGTTCTTTCAAACTGAACCCATATTAGGAAATCCGATTTCTAAGTTGCCAATCTCTGAATCAATGAATTGAACAAAATCAGTATTTTCGCAGACATAGAAACCGTGTTCATTCTGTATAGTAAACTGTTATGTAATTTTAACTCCCAGCAACACTTCGATATTTTTACAGACAATAATAATTCCATAGACCGCCATTTTCAAAGAGTTAATATACTGAGTGATCTCCTCATAACCTAAACAACAGATTATAAGAAAAACTTCCTTCAAAAGGAGAGATTGATTCTGCGTCTTTGCGAAAGACATCCCGGCCATTGTCTCGTTTATTCTTGTGTTTCGAGGCTGTTGACGGTAATCTTACTGTATTATCTGAACAGCTGTAAATCTCTAACGTCGTAGTAACTTTTCCCTCCCTGTTCGTGGATTTTCTCCTTCGTCTTCCTTTCGGGACACATGCCGATGTTATACCTTCGTTGTCTTCTATGGGAGATCCTTGCAAAGGCACAGCAGCTAGATTTTCTGACGTGGACGACTCCCCCCTCCTTGTGTGGTGACGTCCGTCGCCGCGTGTTGGGATTATGTTCAGACTGAACCACCATACCATCAGGTCCAGACCATACAGTGAGTCGCTCGGTGCTTAGACGCAGGGCAAAAAAATCACTCATACGAAATAGGTCTAAACTATATGTTTCTGCGGCGCAATTGGCAGATATTAACATAACACAAAAATGTATTCCCTCACTTTCAAATTACTCACTTTAAAATTATTTTCATACTTGTCACATGCTTAACAACAGTAAACAGTACCTAATCGATAACCTCGTATAAATGAAATGGTGTTGTGCTCTTTTTTTTTTGAAAGCTTATAATTCATTTCCATTGTTTCATATTTTCAATGCAAAACTACAAAAAATATCCGAGAGGAAAAACCGTAACAACAGTATTTCGATCACTGAGCAACATAAATGGATTGTTTTTGTAATTAAGTCAGACGAAATTTATTCAATCGTAAAGGGATGTCAGTTAATTTAACGGACTGGAAAGGCATCAAAAGTGCTTTAATACGTTTCCCACGATAATGGGTGGGCCCAAAATTATAATGTGATATTTCGGCAGGGTCTGTTTATTTTTGTACTAATATCTTCAATTGCCCGAAAAAGTAAAAAACATTAATTACAAACATTTTAAAACATATTAATATGCAAAATTTTAATTACCTCATAGCAGAATATATGCAGGTGAAAACTCCGTTAATGTACAGGTCTTATTATCAGGTACGTTATCAATTATTACATGCAACCTCTCAACTTTAAAACTGTCGATTCTCGGCTTGGATGAATACTCTTCAACTGAAGTAACCTCAACCAATATGTCTTGATTAAATAAAGATAATCGTTTGAAGGGATATTTTAATTTACAAATACTTCCTAAATCTATGAAGTACCATTTTTTTTGTCTCTCCACTGTTTGCCTCCCTGAGCTATACCATTCAATAAACAAATAAAGCTAAAGTTTATTGCAAAAAACTAAAAAAGGCCATCAGTTGGTTGAATACCACGTTTCCATCACTTCAGGAATCCAAAGATGCTATTTTTTTAGTATGACTAATGCGTTTTGAAATGTTGACCAAGAATCAGATTACGAGTATTGTTAGGTTAAGACCATCCTAATCTTGAATTGTCTTTTAATTGAAACAATACTTATGTGTGGCTAAGCAGTGAAATAAATATCAAAGTGTCAGTGCGGATAAAGAAATATAATAGCAATTGCTTACGTTGCATTTTATGATATCTCTTGGACTGAGTAAATATTTGAGATAAAGCGCTGGTTTACAGCTTAATATCGATTACACACTGAAAAACCTATGCAATTGCAATTCGCATTTGCTCAACCAAGTGGATTTGCGTAATCCGAATGACATACTGATGCACGTTCTAACGTTCTCTAAAGCAAGACCACCTCCTCCCACACTATCTTTTCTTTTGGGAAAATTTTTTTTCTCAACCAGTCTAAACCAGATCGACCTTGAGGTCACCTCAACATTCCCGAGATATTTCAATAACCTCACGGTATTTCGCTACCAGAGCTGGCGAAAAAAGTCGCGAAAGTTCAACGAACCGAATGGTGACTCAATGGAGTCTATTGGAATGTCGATACCTTGGAAATAGGAACGCGAAATTTCATAAACGATATAACTGCCATAAGAAATCAGGATAAACAAGAAATGGAAACTATTAAACAGGTTTATCCTCAAAGATTTATCTTATTAATCAATCTAGAATGGTGAAAGAAACTTGTCTTAACCTAATGGAGGCAAATAGAGGATTCTGTAGAAGGTAGTATTTTACCTAAACGGGGAAGCGGAAGGAAGTGACTTGTGAATCTTAACTAATTGAATGTGTTGAAATTCAAGGAGAAAAACTCTTGATTTTCTGTGTAATTGTGATGGGGCATAATGAGAAGTTCATAGAAAATCAGTAAGATATATGCTTTTTTGAGGCGAAATCTTCTAAAAATCCACATTAAAACACGGAATCGTAATATTGTACCCATAGTCGGAGACTATGGATCATCGAAAGCTTTCTTACGGACAGCGATTTTTATGACGCTAAGGAGTCTTTCGTAAGAGATGAAAACCACGAAGGAATAAAGAGTTGGGCAGCCGACAACTTAGCATGGAGATGGTGAAATCTACCAAACGATTCTTGGAATGATGGATTCTTGGATTCCTTTGATAATTATGGTGATATGTGAAGACGGTGTCTTTCCACCGTGGCTGAGTACGTAACATTCTTTATGACACTGACCGTCTCTCGCTCGGTTACGACTATCGTCTTCAGGGAATATTTACAACTTATTTTCGGCCGCCCGCGGTAGACTGGTGGGCAGCGTGTCTGCCTGCCAACCCAAAGGGCGCTTTGAGTCCACTTCGGACATGGTTGTTTCCAATTGTCAATCTAAAAAAATGATTAAATGTTAGAGAAGAGAAAATGGTCCTAATTAATTTATTAATAGGACCGTGATATTAATATAACTAATAATTAAGGCAATATATTATTAATATCACTTTCATCTCCTCCTCTCCCCGTTCGTGAATTCCCAAGCAGCCACAAACGTAAGGTGTCCAACCATCGCTCCAATCAGATTATTCTTTTCATTCATGGTGCCGAGGCATCCCATTCCGAAGAAACACTCCCCGCTTACTTTTTTTTCCTCCCGAGATAGGGGAGCTGGCTCGCTCGCGTGGACGGCCTTGAGGACGCGGCGCATTTTTAGGTCACATCTTTTTGTCGCGCGAAGATCACGTCAGTCTCGAAGGACGGATTGCAAATGTCAAAAGCGTCGTCCCGTGCCGGCACTTTCGTCTGGGATGTCCGAAGCAGCAGCAGCGAGGAGAGCGTAGAAGGCTTGGCAGATGAGCCTCATCCCTCCCTCCCGCCTGGTGGGATTCTCTGTTTACGGACGGTGGGGGAGATAAAGAGAGTGGAAGAGAAAGAGAGAGAGGAAGGAATTCACCCCGTGGGCGTGTGGATAGGAGGGAGAAAAGGGGAATAACTTCGCGAGGGGATGGGTGCCCTCTGTGCGTGAGAGTGTGTAAGCAAGGGCGGAGTCTTTAGCCTCGGTTGGCCGTGGTGCCGGTGACGAGAGAGAAGGCAACGGAGGAGGAGAACAGGGGGGGGAGTCCACTTGGATTCGCCTTGACCCGGAACTCGGCGTAAACGATTCTGAGAAGAACGAAGAGTGGAAAGAAGCGGGGGAGGAGAAGAAGAAGGGGAGCGTGGATGAAGAGGGGAGGCAGTAGCCGGGGGGGGGGGGGGGGGAGGGGGGGGGGGGAGGGAGAGAGAGGGGGAGGGGAGGGGGGGGGGGGGGGGGGGGGGGGGGAGGGGAGGGAGGGGGGGGAGAGAGAGAGGAGAAAGAGAGAGGGA
>WURS02012137.1:0-12316 GCA_011762765.2 Rhinocypha anisoptera | reverse complement strand
TGATTCGGTAACTTCAAGGTAGTGTACCTGATGATGGCCTAACAGCCGAAACGCGTTGTGTAATAAAATTTTATTTTCTGGAACAGTACTACAACTTTGTGTATTAAACATGCCTGTCTTCCACTACATTTCGCTTAACACCGTCAATTTTATCGAAAGAAAACATATTGGGTTTTCATAGCCATAGGCTGTAATAAACTTTTGCCTTAGCGAAAAGGAAACAAATCAATTGTTGGGAGAGTAGGCAGTAATTTCAATCATTGTTTCAAGATTATCCGTCGTTCCGCCAAAAAAATTAAGACAATGTAAAAATGATTCCACAAAAGTATATGATCTGTATGTAGCTTACAAAATAAAAATATAGGTGGAAACTTGAGTATTTTTCTGGGTAAATCCAGGCAGCGGCGCACCCTAATTTGGATCTCAAAATTGTATTTTCGGTAAAATTCCGAAGCGTATATTGTGCATAGAGAAGAGATAATTTACCGCATACAGAGAAGGTATGAATAAATCATGCTGTGCAGACAACACTTGAAAAGTGAACGGGAGACTTTGATAAAAAGGGTGGGTTTCGTAATGGAGAGTGACGTGGGATTGGAACACAAGAAAATCCCTCGGGGGAGGAGCCCGGCGGAATTAAGGTCTCGTCGTATGAAGACGCGAGGGAATATCTGAGGAGATTGAGGTGTTGACGTCATTGACAGTCAAAGAACGCTGTTGATGCAGATGGAATGAGAAACTGTTCACCTCCTGGTGGAGTACAAGGGACGCGTAACCAACACGAGGGCCATATCAAACAGCGCTGAAGCGTCAGATAAGAAAGACCTCTCTCGAATCCCGTCTCAAGGATTTTCGTCTCTCGCGTTTGGGTTCCGTCTAAGAATATTTATATTCATAATACATATTTTCAAGATACTAATGTTTTACCGAAACCCGCATAAAATTCAGCAAATCCAAAATAATAATTTTGAAATTTTGACCAATTGAAATGAAACCTATTAGGATTTTTTTTTCCTTTCGAGCAATTTCGTCCAACCACTTGGTTTTTAAAGTCCGTGAGTTGCATAAGTAGTTAGCCGACCTATTTTCCGTGATATTTTCTATGAAAAATAAAATGAAGTCTACATCATCCATGGAAAATAAGTGAAATGCATTCGATCGTATTTATTATTTAATTAAGGTGTCGTTTCAAGTCTGATTAAGCTATTGGGATTTTCAGACCGGGAGGAAGGTTATGCAACGATGGGAGTTGAAGGATAGCAGGAAGTCTATATGAACCTCTAAAAGTATGTTATTATATATAAACATTTATTTTCTTTTAATATAATATGTTATATGTTTAATCTCTCCAAGGTGTTGTTTCAAGTCTGGTCAGCACTAATAGGCTCTTCAGACCGGGAGGAAGGGGGAAGAAGGATAGGAAAGGAAGGGTAGGGGGAAGCCTACAAAAGAGCCTACAAAAATATGTTTCAACTAGTGAAACAAGTTCTAAATGGATCAAATACATTATAGTTAGTTTTATGAGGTTAAATAGTTTCAGCATGTGCCTGGGAAAGGGACTATTGATGTATTACTCCTTGCCGTAATTGAAGGACCTAACGCAAAAGATGGCTCATGCTCTTCTTTTATGCTGTTTTATATTATGCCAATAGGTTTCTCAATCACTTGTGAGATTGAGTCCTTAAGTTATCCAGTTACGGTCAAAAGTCTTTAAGTTTGTCGTGGTTTTCAGGCCAGCGCCAACAGTGACGAAAAAATGAAAGTCCAAAGATGAAAAATCTTTGTTCAGGATGGAGTTTATATTTTTATTGACTTGGCGGGTGGTATATGATAATTTAATATCCAATTTATAATTATGATTGGTTTCTCATCTCAATTTTGAATTTTACAGCAATATCTACGTTCAGTAGTTGCTGAAAGCAAAAGTAGACTAAAGTACACCCGGATTTCTCATTGGTCAAATTTAAAAAAGAGAAAATTTGTGCGTAGAAGACATTGGCTAATGTTTCATAAACATTTTAGAGCCTTTCCCACCTTAGTTCCATAAACCAAAGACCTCGATCGTTCCTTCCTTGTCCCTCCCCCCCTAAAAACCGCACCGTCCCCAAGACGGTGGTACGGCCCACTTTAGGAACCAATGACATGCCCTATTATGAACGGTGCTAGATTTAGGACTTTCTAAGACTAGATCATGTTAAGACTAAACTAAGTTACGTTCTTGGATTGACTTCTTAAACTAAGCATTTTTATGCCAAGTTGAGTCAAGGATAGTGTTTCCACCAAATGTTTCTTCACTTCACTGCCAACTTCACAAAAGCATGTGTGTACATTCTATTAAAGGTTCAAGTCTCTCTGAATGGGTGGTAGCAAGCGATCTATTACTAACCAAAAAATAAAGTCATGTGAGTATTAAGTAGTGAGGTAGAATTCGAGTGGCGGGAAGAGAGATGTCAAGAGTGTTTACAGAATCTTGGTGAATAATTTAAGGTGGAGGTTCCAAAATTTCATGGAGCATTCTCAATTTTCCCTCTAAGCCAGAAAACTTTGGTGTACTGGTTATCTGTAGTGAAGTAAATAGTGACACATCCGCGGCCCACCGTTGTTCCTCGGTTTGCCGCGCCCCACAATGGGGTAAATTGGTACTATTACTTTTCAAAATCTAAGTACTTTTGGTTTGATAAAGATATTGAGATAAATTTTTTTTATTCAAAAGTCAAAACTCCCAATAACGCAGGAAAATCATTGTAAACTATTTAATTTCTAATAGAAGTTTCAAAAATAATGTTCGAAAAGAAAAATCTTGTGCTGTTACTAATTTAGACCGAGATTATTTAGCGTAAAAAGTTTTTATTGGAAATAAAAAACTTTAAAATGCGATACGATTGATGTAAATTTATGGTTTAACTATTTATTGTACGTGTATAACACATTAATACTGTTTTCTTTGCTTACATAAAAAGAATACAGTTCTGTTTTTTAATTTGACATACTGTAGGTATTTTAAAGTTATTTAATTTATCAGCAAAAAAATTTCGTCAGCTAATAAAATGTACGCCATTTCCACTTTATTCTCCTTTAATATTAATATTACAAAGAAAATACAATTTCATCAACTTTTAACATTAAAAAAATATTTTGACGCTAAATAAATGCGGCATAAAAAAATTTGCACAAAATTTTTCGATTGGTAGATTTTTTTTCATACTTTTATTAAAAATATATATAATTTTCAATACTTTTCCTGTATTTTCTGGAGTTTTTGTGCTTGGATAAAATAGCTTCATTGCAATATCTTTATACAATCAAAAGTTCTCCGAGTTTGACCAGTACTATTTTACCCCACTGTGAGCCGTTTGGGAGGAACTACATTGGGATACCTACGATTCTATCGATATGTTAAGACAATAATTAAAGGAAGAAGGAAGACACTCTCTGTCGCGGTCCTTGGTGATACATAATGCTCGAATGTTTGATGAAAAATCCTTCTTTTCTGACTCTCTCTCGTGAAAAGTCTATATTTACATTGAATTCTTCAGGAGATGCGTCGTCATCACGATCTTCACGTCTGGGATCATTCGCCCTGGCCGGAACCCAAGCGGCTTCTTGCTCGATCTTTTTTTTTTAAAAAAAAAAACCTCTTCCCTTCCATCCTTTGCAGGAGTGGTCAGGCAGAGTTGCTTTATTTGTAATTGCTGACTTTTTCTTTTCCCTTTCCTCTTCTATTCTTAAGTGCTGCCACGGACTGTCTGTTTTCCAACCAACAATTTAAACGTTCGCAGCCCCGACTTCCGTAATCCTTGATCTTCTCATTCAGTGGTTGCATTTTTAAATTAAATGCTGGACGAGTCACAAAAATTGAATTTCTCTAGCTCAAATTTTCTATCCTTTTCCTAGTATCTTCGAGGGACAGTTTTTCTCCCATTAGTTAGTGAAGCAGTGGCCTTCCTGTAAAATTCCATCTGGGTGTTATATATTTTCTTTTGCCGTTTCTTCTTATTATCGTCCCTCGTATGTTTCTTAATTACGTTTCCTCAATTAGGGGCCATTTTGTAATCACTTGGTAATTAGATTTCAAACAGATGAAATAGTTAACTCGAACAAGTTTTGATCTTGAGATACTATTACATTTTTTATGTTAAATTATTTTGCGTTTTCTCTAGTGTTTTTAAATAACAATCCTATCGTCCATGAAAAATTACAGTACCGTTTCAAACCAGCATAAAGTGCTTCCTCATTAAGTGAAGTGAAGCCTCAAGGATATTCCTGAGACAACCTCTATTTCCCATATTTCCAATCATTTTACAATCAATCAATGCTTATGCTTAATCACTGACTTTTGTCGTGAGTTAATTATCATCAAGCTGAAGCTCCTGTTGCACTCATAAAGGATGTGAAGTACTTAAAATAAAAAAATTATTTTATATAAATTCGGCGATAGTTTCAAACCAAAGTTGATATAAATTGATTATAGTGTCCTTTCTATATTTTATAAAGTTTCCTTATTACCTATACACTTTAATAGCCTCTAAATCAAGGATTTTGGCATTATTACCGCAAAAATCTTAGAGCAAAGGCTATGCTCTATTACCGTAGTCCCCGATGTGGACGCTACCGACACCTTTGAGGCGTTGCTTTAGTCTAGGGGAAGGCAGGAGGTCGCCGGAGGCGGGGTTCAGATCAACAGTTACCATATCAGAATGTCAAGGGCAAACCATGGGCATAGTTTTATGGAGCTAAGGGGCGCAGTATGTCTAAAAGTTTTGGAATACAGTGTTATGTTCCTCTCTTTTGCATTTTCTTTCTATAAATTATTCGTCTGATATTTTTACAGTCTTCTATTTATTCGTCTATCGAATATTTCCAGTTATCAAAAAATTTATATTTTTAGCATATATATTTTTTTTAAATTTTGTTTACACCACGAGGGAACAGCAGCAAGCCAAAAGGCATACCTCTGTATTTTAAACAGGTGATTTGGACAAGATCATTTCATTCCTGTCGTTGTCTGCGCTTTTTAAATTTATTCTCACTCAATGTTATAAGTGGTCAGTCGGAAGATGTGGCGGCTCATTAATTCGGAGAGGAAAGATCTCGAACCAGTGGCATATCGCAACCCAAATGAGAATGCATATTTTTTTAATAAAGAAAAGCGGGATCAACCAAAGCGTTGCAGCTTAGGTTGCTAGAAGATGTAAATTTTGAGAGTCCAAAGGAATGAAATAAGGATGGGTTGTGCGTGACTCCTAACCTGCGGAAAAAATCCTCTGATATAAATTGACGAAAGAGAAAGTGGAACTTCTTTGGGTGGTTTAGGATCCCTTGGGGGAGTTTCCAACACCCGCTTTGGTTTTCGGCAGAACAGATCGTTTCTACAAATTATCATTCCGTACTCGATGCAGGCATAATGAAATTTCAACGTTTAAAAATTATTTCTACCCAATTGTTATGGAATTGGAATAGGAAAAATATAACATATGCCTTTGTTCCGCATTTCATATATAATTTTTCATAATTTTCCAGAGCTACTGAGGAGAGAGCATTCATTACAATGATCAAGACAATTTTTAAACACGGAAATACCTTTTGGGATTCGTACGTTAAAGGCTTGTAACCAAAATTAGAGAAATTTCAAAGGAAGAGAGGCTGGATTTGTGTAAGGAAAATATGGGACAAAGAACAGTGTTTCATGGAGATTTTAAGCATACTGGCCTGGGAGAAGTTCACAAAAAAGAGAAAGGATACATCCCGGTTATGCAATATCTTTGAGATAAAGACGGAAAAGGTTGCATTTTCTGGACTAAAAATGAGAATAAATTGCTGGCGTTATTATATTAGAAGCAACCATGAATGAAGTATAATTTTGCTCGCTCTAAAAGGTGATAAAACCAAGCGCACTTTTTTTTAAACGGGGAGTATTAATGAAAAGAATGACCCAACTGGAGATTTTTAAAGAATATTTCTTCCAATGTATAAAATTGTATTAGGAAGAGATTGACCAAATTGGCATCATGTAATCTTTTTTTCATTTTGTCTAATTATATAAAACTAGGGTCCATAAGGGTACTTTCTTAATATATGTGCGTGTTTGAATGCTATTTTACCGATCCATGTAGCTGTAAACTAATTTGCATTGTAAGTGATAGTTTTGATAGTGCTATCATCCGAGTCGACGATTCAAATTGAAAATTGAATTGGACAAATCTATTCCACCGTTCCGCTGCTGTATTTTGAGAACATTATGAAAGGTGGTGTGAATTTATTTGTCCATGATTTCCATAAAAATTAAATAATTAAGTTTAATTTAATTTTAAGCTTATTAATATATTCGAGTAAGTGATTTATGAACAGATAAAAGGTAGATTAAATTAAATTCATAACTATGTGACCAAGTGCTACAATTTGGAGGGGGGGGGGGTGTTAGGGAAGTGGAATTTAAATTGGACGTCTCGGTGCCACGACACCTTTTAAAAAAGAGGTGGCGAAGCCAAACCGTCAACCGTGCTTGTGACAGAGGGGCAAGGTGACTTTTTTTTTTAGGACCCCACGGTTCAAACAACCCGGCCATAACGTTGAATAAATAACAGAACTTGACCCCAATGCGTGGACTTAATCGTATGCGGGCTCATTTATTCGGCAGGATTCTAGGGTCACCGCCAGACCAAAGACGGGAAAAACGTAATCAGGGATCGGTTTTATCGCCAAATATTTCCTTCCTCGAATTTCTGCCCACAGTTGCAAATTAAACGCCCTCCTCCCGAGGCCCCTCGACCGGAACAGTTCCGCCGTGTCGCCGATGTGCCGAAGGCGATGGTCCCCCGCCGCCGTCCCCCTTCCGCTCCCCCCCGGCCCCACGTTAGAGCCCCCCCGCCCCTAGGGTGGATACGACCCCTCCACGCACCTACCGCGTCTCCCACTCCGCCACACCCTCTTTTCCTCCTTGTCTCCCTTTTTCTTTCTCTCGTGGTTTCCCCCGGGATAATTTTTTCCTCGTTGAGCGGATTGGTGCCCCAACTAGGGCAGAATAATGGTGCTAATTACGCGGTCAGACGGAGGCCGGGCGTGGAGATGCAATTGCACGCGAGCACGTGCTGACCCGAAAGATTTAGAATGCCCGTCCTCCACCCACCCCGAGTTCTCTCTCCCCCTGCGCCGAGCTAGAGGGGGCATTTGGGGGGGGGGGGTTTGTGCTCCCGGCACCTCGCGGTTCCTCCTGACCCCTGATATCCCCCTTCCCCTCGCCCCTTTGCCCCGTGCTTTGCCCCTAACTTACCTCGGGACCAATGGGCGAGCGGCGACGGGAACAAATGCCTTCCGAAAATGCGTGGCTGAACGCTTAATTAGAATTACAGCGGATCTTTTATGTTGCGACCGTTGTTGCTTTTTGGGTTGACGTTTGTTCCTCTGCAGGGAAAGCCTCAAGTGATAATAATTCTCATTCACATTTCATTTATAGCTAAATTGGCAAGGTTATTTCACGGTTGGACAAAATATTTTTAGGCACTAATTCGTTCCGTTAAAAAATTACTCTTTCATCTTCTCACCACATTTATACGTTTCATTCAATTGTCCCTTTTCAACCTACTATTTTGGCGAATGCAAATGCATAATATTAACTACATTGGAATATTTTTGGCCAGGAAAAGGAATATTAATTCATTGCGAGTAATATCCAATTTGAAAAAACCCGAGTTTTGAGTTTAACTAGTGATAAATGAATTGCAGCATTAAAAGTTGTGGTTAAATACTTGATCAGTTCAATACAGTTTGGCTCAACTTGGTGAAACCACATTATGAATAGGGTAAATATAAACCTTGTCGCTTTCATTTAAAAAAACCCTTATCTGTGAAACCGACAAAGTATAATTTCCTCTTTTCAAATACTTGATATCCTTGGGTGAAAGAAATAATAAATCCACCAAGAGGAATGTGATCAAAATTCCAATCACCTATCAATACGATTATTTTTTTACCTCGCCGCCACACATTCTCAGAAAAAAGACTTGAATATTGGTTATATATTCACTGTCGAAGAAGGAATAATGAATCTGAGTCATGTCTACTTCTATAATACTAATATCACTATTATGTATATATTATATAAGTATATATATACACAGATAGAAACACTTAATAAAGAAAGACTCACTAATAAATAAATATTTCGGGGCTTGCTTGCCCCATCGTCCCTAAGTGTGTGCGTGTGTTCGTGTTTGCTGCTCGTCTGAGTTTTCATGAAGTGTATATATACATATATATATATATGATCGGATTACCCTATCCTATAACTGCAATTAAGAATTTTCAATGCAAATTCCAGAGTAGATTCAATTACGAATAATAGTTATTTTATTGGGAAAACATGTTTCTCAAATCTGATAATTT
The DNA here is from genome assembly GCA_011762765.2 of Rhinocypha anisoptera. Taxonomy (NCBI): domain Eukaryota; kingdom Metazoa; phylum Arthropoda; class Insecta; order Odonata; family Chlorocyphidae; genus Rhinocypha; species Rhinocypha anisoptera. Next base: position 3,934 of record WURS02012137.1, on the reverse strand, counting down.
CATTCATTAATTTTTCAGTGGCAATCAGTTTTGGTGTGAACAAATAATGTTTGTGCTGAATTATTGAACTTTCTACGAACTTCCAACGTGAGCAATATAAATATATATAAAACAATTAGTGTGCAGAGATAGTAAAAAAACATTAGTGGATCGTTCATTGAGAGGAGAAATAAAATTCACTATCTCATGCTGCCTAGGCTTACTTTGTATTTTTATTGAAATTAATTTAATTTTGTTGAAATTAAATACCTATATATAGGATCATACGAATACCATGAAATGAACGAGAATTAAATCGTGAGTAAAAGTGATTTCCGTTGATTTGTGTCACCGATGTGCTTAATATTTTATGTTTAACGTTATTTATTAGTTATTACTGGTTGAATTTTAGTCTCACGTATGATTTCTGTTCCTTAAAATGGCTTGCGAAAACAAATAAATGGAACCCATAGCATTCACTCACCAACTGTCTACCAGCTGGCACTCTTTAAATTCATTCAGCTAACTCATCACTCCGATTTTATTGAAGAACAGAGTTAATAACCTGTTTTTTCAGAAATCGAAAAAATTTTAAAGTTAACAAAACTACTGTATTCAACCCAAAATATCGCTTAGCTGGGTGAAAATAGAGAGAGCGCACCTATTAGTAATTCTAATTCCGTGTAGAAATTCGCACATCTGCGTAATGCAATGGGGGCAATTCCTTCAAATAGTAAGTAATTTCTTGTAACTTATCTTAGAAGGCTACTCCGACCTTAAACTTCCATCCATATCTCCATTCACATCCTCGTATGCCTTTCCTCTCGGTCTGAAGGTCCTGATATTAGTACTGAATGGACTTGTTAAAACATCATGAATCTTCCCCGTCCCCCCTGTGGTTAGCCGGGAAGATTGACGACAGGAAACAGCCTCAGGTCTGGTTCTAGCTGGGGATGTCCAGCGTCATCACCGGGTTTTGTACCCGGGTCCTTAGTTCAGTGGCCTAGCTCTCCACACTCTGTGCTATCAGGAGCGCCCTCTCCGTAGCAAGCGGATATAATCCAGGACCTAATCCGGAAGTTACGACGTGGGAAATTAACCAGTCTGCCCCCCCAGTACCGAGAGGGAGAGGGTGAGGGGGCGGGGGCGGGAGGGATGACGCAGGCTCACGGGTAAATTCCGCGGTGTGTGGGAGTCGGGTAGCTTGAAGTCTCAAGCGTATCTGCAGATGACTGCTTCCATTTGTCGGCACTCCCGGGAGATCGCCGCGCGCTCCGTCTGAAGAACACGGCGCATCGAAAGACCACGCATCAAAAGGCGAGGCCAATCGGCGGGAAAGGACCCATTCACCCGTCCCCACTCCCCCCCCTCCTTTACGTCCCGCACCAAGCCCCCATTCGACTCAGACGTCCTCCCCCTCCTTCCGAGATTTCTCTGCCTCCCACCTCCTCCTCCGCTGGTTTGTTTAAACCTTCCCCACATCCTTCTGACCTTCCTTTCTCCCCCACCCCTCTTGTGGTACCCTAGCCGTAATTAAACTCGCTTCGTCCTCCACCGACTCTCGATCTTTCCGAGAGTCGGGCAGAGGCTCGGAGAAGGCTCGCGGGCGAAGAGTGAAACATGAACACTTGTGAATACCACGCGGAATACATAAAAGGCGGAAAGGACCTTATAGTAGGGTGGGTGGGGAGAGGGGGAGGGAGTAGGTGGTGAGAATATGAAGATTCCCCCCTGCTTCATCGGGTCGCATCGGGATGGCAATTGAACTTCCTGCAGGTGGAGCTGTTTTATGTTCATTTCATTGTGCCTGCCTATGGATAAACAGGTCCATACAAACCCATAGCAATTCCTTCTTCACACATGTCCATAATGTGGGCCCAAGTTGTGCTCGCTTACAATGGTGTTCCAGAGATTCGATTAACTATGTAATGTCGTTTGACGAAGCTGTTTTCCCAGTTTGTTCGTCAATTTAATGAATGATTTACAACGTAATATTTCTTTTCTATTCCTCCTCTATCATTCTCCATTCTTCTAGTATCCCCGTAATATATATCTCCAAAATCTTACATGATTTCTTTTTAATATTCTAGAATAGATCTTCCTCTGATACATCTGCCTTCCAATTTTCCTTCCATTAAATGGACGATAAACGTATTATTTATAAAAATAATCATGTTCAATCCATTTTCCTCTCCGCCTTACGGTGTCCAATAACACTCTTCATCCTTCGGCCTTTCTTTATAACCTCTTCCTTACTTATTTTATCTTTCAGAAATGTTCTCTTTCCTCTTACCCATCTACACATTTCAAACGTCTCTTTTTGTCTTTTTTACTTTATTAATTTTCCCCTTCTCTGATTCTGATAGCTGTATATTCCTTATGAATCTTTTTATAAATTTCTTTATAATTTCAACCCCTGAGTACTTTGAGGTATACGAAGCTATTGTGCATATGTTTACAATAGTGCGTTATTTATTCTGATTGATCTGACGTAACTTCTGGTTTTCTTTCACTCGCGATCAGATTTAATGAGACCATTTCCGCCTTGATTTTTAATTGCATCTCGATCAATTGTTCGAGAAAGATAATGGAAAAATATAGGCCGAGTGGGTGTATTCGGCAATTCTATTGATTTATCAACTTTCCTTTGAATGATAATGAAGCCTCGTTGGTATCGAATCAAGAAACTCCAAGGAAAATATTATTATTTTTTTCTTGGAAACCTTTAAAAATATTATTTCTTTGAAATTCTCATTCCTGAAAGGAGACGATGAAGGAGCCCCCTTTCTCTTGAGCATTGTTCCCTGCGTGATTTTTGTAAAATATATTTCGAAATGGTGTAACGAATGGAGATAGTGATCAATTAAAAATAATATTGCCTTCGATAATTTCTGTAAAGGAAAAGCGCCATGTTATGACCACATATATCAACATCTATTTGCGGAAGATACCGTTCGTCCACAGACAAATGTCTGTAGATTAATACATCTTGTAAAGTGTGTGTTCATATACAGAATGTGTTATGTGATATCTACAAACTCGCAAAGTTACCAATGTATGCGTTTTTAAGAATTAGAAAACATTTCTAAAGAGCATAACGGATGGAGGTTTAAGCTTAAATACAAATTGGAGCTCCTTCACTGATTTTTTAAGAGAAAGGAGCCAAGTTGAGACCACGGACTCATTGTTAAAAGCTCTTTTAGGTCAAGCACCTAAGAGTATTGAATAGTATCTTACGTGGGGTCTTCATGTAAGTTAAATAGCACTCATTGCGTGACCCCCCTTATCTCTCTACCCCGCACTTAATTTCCACCCACCTTACTACCCACCCACGAGAGAGGGCCCTTCCTTTTTACCTCCCCCATCCCCATTAGGGTCGCGAAACAACTTCATTGTCCCCACAAGATAAAGGAGTTAGTCACGCGTGGGAGTATGTTGATAATTTAGAAGATGATCTTCTTTTTGGAACTTGCATATTGTGACGGCATTTGTAGTTGTTTTCATGCACGTTTGTCCCGCATGTTGTGGATGATGTTCCACTATTTTATTTTGCATGAGTTTCGCTTCATTCTGAGTGCAATGTAGCAACCTTCGTCCGTTCAGGAGAGAATCGTCCGAAGGTGGTGGTGCCACCGAAAATTCTTCATCACTGTGAGTTTCTTTCTTTTTGTGTCCTGTGTCTTTGTACGTTCCACTGGTGTTCGAACCTATATTATTCACATTTTGAACCTTTTTCAAGTGATTATATATATATATAATCACTTCGGAAAGGTTCACAATGTGAACAATATTCGTTCGAACACTAGTGGAACGTACATCTTACGTACTCCTTCTCCATCCGTGGTCACCGAATCTGCAACAACCCTGATTCCCTACATTCATTCCTCTCCAATCTTCACTCCTCTCTCCTCCGACGTGGCTACCCCGAGTCCCTTCTCAATAAAAAAATCAGAAA
>WURS02012127.1:0-12317 GCA_011762765.2 Rhinocypha anisoptera | reverse complement strand
GGTGGCGGCGGGAAACGTCCTCACCAGCACATCCGGAGTTGAGGGTTCGAATCCTTACTAGGTGAATTTGTCGACCTAGGCATGGATGTGTGTTTCATCCTCGTTGTATTGATTCTGTAATATTGTTCACCGTAATTGACCGCTTAGTGCTACGCGTGATTGATTGGAAATTAATAAATAAATAAAATAAAAATAAATAAGTACATATATTCTCACACTAATACTTTTTCGATTGGTTTTCGGGTAACGTCTTTATTGTTTCTTCCCTATTTGTTATTAAATAATGGAGGAACAACCATTAGGACGATGATCAGCTACCTCTATTGGTTTTTTAGCATCCTACACTTGCAGTCCAAAGATTGGTTTATCTATCGCAGCTCTCTAAGCTATCCTGTAATCAGTCAGTCTCTTCATACCTTTCTAGCTCCAAACTCTAAAATTCACTGTTTTCTCTTTGTGATACGTCATCCTTGCTCTACCTCTAGGATTCATTCCTTCGGTCGCTTTCAGTAGGGTTTTGAATCAATTGTAATTCAAAAATATTTGTCATACTAGTTTCCCTCTTCTTCTAGTTATCGTATTTTATAATCCTCTCTTTTCGCCGGCTCTTTTCTGGACTTCCTAATTAGTTGCCCTATCTATCTATTTAGTAATTAATATCCTTCTGTAGCAACACATTTTCATTGCCGCGTCTAACCTTTTCTTCTCTGATAATGACACTGCCCATTTGTATGCTTTATATTAATGTCCTTTTGAACTTCTTCCTTATTTGAAAGCCAATATTATTAGCTATAAGTAATTTGTTCTTGCAAAAGATCGCTTTCTTTCCATGCGCCAATCTTTTTATAGTCCCTAGGTAGCAGAATTCTTCCACCTTCGGAATTGTTTCCTTCCCGGTCTTGATTAGACAACTGTTTCTACGGACCGTTATTTATGTTTTATTCATGTTTATCCTACCTATGCAATATTTCTTTAGGGATAAACAGTCGTATACAATAAATATTCGTGCTCATAATGCATTTTAATGCTATTTTAGCATTGGTCCTGTGTTTTGTATGACCGTAATAAGTCTACCATTGTGTATTTAGAAGGTATATTTTAGCTCTTTTTCCGAGTGACTTATTTATTTATTTATTTTCAATCACCCACAAACAGCTCTAATAGGCCAATTACAGCGGGCACTATAACATTTTTAACAAGGACGAAACACACACATCCATGCCCTTGGTGGAGATTGAAAAATCCACCTAGTCGGGATTCGAACCCGTAACCTCCGGGCTGGCAGACGAGGAAGTTATCCCGCCGCCACCGAGGCCGGCTTCGAATATTTTACAGTAAATATTTCTTTATGAAAATGTAAACAGTAAAATGTAACAAGTAAAAAGTTTTGATAATACAGTTTTAAATAATGGCAGTACATTTTTATCAAGATAAATATTAAACAACATTTATTTTAGTTATTTATTAATTTACGTCATTAATGTGGAAATTACAATGGAAATTTAAAAAAATATTGTATAATTGTTCATTTATTATAATTTTGATAGGAGATAAAGTGGGTTTAAAAATATAAAATCAGTGATTTCTAATGACTGAGAAACACTTTACCTTTCGAAAGAAATTTTAGACCCAGTTGTGGACCATATATTGAATTATGGATAGCACATTGAATTATCTAAACAATAGTTAATTAGCCTTCTAGCTCTCACGTAGTTCTCTTTCTTCTTAATTGAATTCTAATTATTCCAAAAATAATTCGTTCTATAATAAATTGTTCACATGGGTCAAGCAGACATGCACAATTTAAGTTGGAGCGTTTCTTAAGTTGAACTAGATACACAAGACTCGGAAGATGGTTTCAGATGATAGCCGGGAGCGGTTGAAAGAGCATTGGAAGAAAATTAAGCGGAGGCAGCTCAGAATTCGGCAACTGTGGAGTTTAGGAAATGTAACTTTATACTCAATCTTCCGGGACTGATTTACTGCACACGGGCCGCACGAAGAGCGCTTGAATAAGCATAGGGTCCGTTTGCGCAGGACCGTTTACAGAGGTTCGTTTGCGAGGTTTCGTTTGCAAAGGTCGTTTACCAAGGTCCGAGACGCGCTGAAGCAGAAGTAGCACTCATCCATGGTGAAAAATCCCTCCATTTGTTTGAGCAATTACACTTTCTTGTTATAAATTTCACGAATGATTGTCCCGGATAGAAAATGCGCTCGACACATTAATGCATATTTTTTCCCCAACCTTTCTTTATTCCGCAACCTCGTAAGATCGGACTCATGAATTCGCTTCCTCCCGTGGAGAGTAAACGTTAAAAATGAGAGGGAGGCCAGCGAGGTGGGAAAATTGAAAGGAGGGGATGGCCTCAGATAGAAAGTTTTTTTCTCCTAGGCGTAGGCAATGTCGCACCGAGTGATGGGCCAATTCCTTATTTCATCATCTCGGGATGTTGACGAAATGACCCAAGACGCAGTTCGCGATCTTGTGGCTATTCGAAGGACCTCTTGTGAAAAATCTTAGGAAATGTTCTGAATTCCCTAATCACAGTAGGAATTGGTATCACAGTTCAGTGTTTATCTGAATTATACGCATACCGCATTGTCTAGGATTTAAGATTATGACTATTGTTGGCGACCTTCAGATTATGAACTAACTGCGACATAGAAGACAATTTATTGATTGGTCACAATGTTAACGTTTATCATCTTGGAATTTCTACCGGCTCAAGACAGCCAAGTCGAACATCAAAATCCAGGATTGATAAATGGAGAAACCAAGAGAAATGCATTCAGCAGTTCAAGCACTTTATCTTACTGATCCATTCATAGGCGCCCTAAAACTTCAAATTAGTTTTCTCTCGGACATAATGTTAGCTACTAATATTGAATCCTTCCAAGTACCTGTAATTTCTGAACAATCTATTGTTGTTTAGTGTTGTTGTAATCTTTTACTTCCGCGTACTTTTTACTATTCTTATTGTCATTTGACATACTTATTACACGTCTGCCCTTGCTTCGCTTTGACGACATTGTGCTGTTCCAGAATTTCTTCCATCGTTTCTTCTCTTTTCAGCATCCCGTATAAGTTCCCAATATTTCTCCCATTATCACTCTTCTTTATTTTTTGGAATTCTCCCAACAACATCCTACCCTAACCATTCATGGAGCCTATCCATTTATCTATTCTTCCTTCAAATTCACCTTCTCGATCCTTCACCACATTAACATCACAAACACCTCTAATATGCCCTCATTCTTCTATCTTAAAGACTAGGTTTCTGTTATATGCAATGCTCCACTCTGTATTGAATCCTTCTCCGAGAATTTATATCATTTCCTTCGATTTTTCAAGCATTACATACCTTTCTATATCCCTGTTACAACTAACTGTTTTACCCTACCGATTAAATAGAAAGAGTAATATCATTTGAAATATATTTGTTTTCGATCAGCAGGATTTGCGGGATTTCTCCGATTAGGAAAACCCTACTAAAAAGCTAAGGTCTACTGCAACTCTCTAAAAAGGAGTAATAAATTATAACTTTACTTTTTTTATATATAAATTTAAAAAAAATAAATGTAACTGAAAATACTAGTCAGTACTCTGCTTTTGGTAAAAAGGTTTTGGTAAAAGTAAAATCAAAAGTAAAAAGTCTGAAGGAAAAGTCTTAGGATCTATCCATGAACTTTGCTTTGTATTTTTCAAGTCGAAACGTGAATTTCCCTGAAATTTTAGCTATACTCTCAATAAAATTGGTGGAATGTTATAGAATGAATGAAAGTTTCTATTCCTGGTGAATTTCAATGGCATTACCTGTTATTATCATGATACGAAATGAAAAAATTAAATTTGGAATTACAAAAGAACATTGACAATTACAAGTTGACCTCAAAATATATGGAAGTACTCAAAATTACATGTAGGTAAACCGTGTTCCATCAAAGACAAACTGTTAAATTTGATAAGAAATAATTTTCATCGCGTAATTCCACCGATTGAATCAAGGCTGAAAGTTTGAATGAATGGTGAAATAAGAAAAAGAAGTTTTAAAAACCCTCACCTCTAACCGAAAACTTCCAAAACCAAACATTTTTTTATGGAAAAGGACAAAGGGAATGAATGATATGTTAAAAGCGCTGAGTGACGGCCGTGCCCATGAATCTTATCATGCAAATGAATTTTGCAGCAGGAACAGTCGTGTTCATCAAATCCTTCCTTCCTCCACAAAATTAATTTTCTATCGGCGTAAAAGATCTTTCCCCTTGAGTTCAGGGCGTGTAGAAGTTCAGGGATCTTTATCGCCCACCATTCCCCTCGCGATAATAGATTTATTACTTTCCTCAGAAGGTAAGGCAACGCTTAATGGGCCACGGACGTGGAGACTTTTTTGAAGTGTCCACGGGATGTGGAGGGGTGAAATTTATTTGTAGGAATTAAAGGCTGAGCGCGGAAAGAAATTAATCTAGGAATTATTTAACTCATTTATTCAACGAGAGGGAAGGTAAAATGGGGGAAAAATTTCCAAAACCTCTTGCATTTTATCCTTTAGATAAGACGATTCTCCCTCCAATGAAGTGGATACTTCAGAGGGACGTGGAAGGCTTGAGTTCCGAGAGCCGTTGATAAAAATCGCCAGGATTGTCGCCGATGAATAGAGACCGGGCGGAGGAGTGTTGGGGTGGAGAGAGGGAGGGAGGGAGAAAGTTGGAGATCCGCCAAAGTCCCCCGCCACCCCCACGCTTTCACTATTTTATACAACAGGGATACAACCCTCTCCGCCTTACCATGATAAGCCGCTCGTACTCCAACTCCACGTGTGTCCCGTTGTAGTAGCGATATTCGGAATCCGTGTCCGGGAAATAGAATCCCTCCCGGCAGACGCACTTGTAGCTCCCGCGACGGAACCCCAGTCCGGGTATTGCCATGCACTGCGTGAGGGAAAGGAGGAATGTCAATTCAAGAGGGTTAAAAACAAGGCCAAACATTTACCTAAACTGTAGACATTTAACTGCCCAAAACCAGGAACATAATGTTGAATTTATGTCAGGTAGTAATAATATTACTGATAATAACATTTATTTCACTTCTCTTACTGCACATGCATACAGGTGGTAGTAGTAGTATTTTTGTTTACAGGGTGCGTTGACGGCTATGGTCATTTTGCACCTCTTAATTCCAAAGTCAAACCTATTTGGGCAATACAACAACCATGCCCTGGGCGGAAATCGAACCCGCGACATTTGGCTTAGCCGGAGAATGCGCTACCCACCAGGTTAACCCGGTCGGATACATGCATCTGATAATACTTTATCACAGAGTGAAATTAGGCACCCCTATAGAAAAAACCTCATTTCAGTTTTTCCATCAATTTGGAAAGGCTGTCTCTCTCTCTCTCTCTATATATATATATATATATCGTATATTATACTTCTCGGCCACAGAAAGATATGTGAATTTGTTGTCTCGAGGGATTTCAAAAACTAACAAAGGAACTATGTATACAAAAAATGAACAAATATGCAACTCCAATAACAATTAAATTATTCACAAAGAAAAGGCAAAACTAAGTAAGGCAAATAAAAAATTCTCTTATTACTTAAATACGTAAATCCCGAGTGTGAATTGATGGATTGGTAATGACTACTCAATGGTTTTAACATGGCACTCAATGGCTTTTCAATATCTCTCTCTGTGAAAATAACTAGAAATTTAATATCCTAAAAAATCTGGGCTCATATCTTTTCACCTATTAATTACTCATTGAATCATATTTAAGGCATGTACTGTATTTCCCGGCCCGGTCTTTTCACTCGAACATTTAATTTTAAGTCGATCTGCGTTTTATGGGTCGAGGGAAACTATATTTTCCGACATTGGAAATGGCCATAATCGTATTGAAATTATTACAAGGTAGAAAACAATTATTTTATATTTATTCTTACCTATTCTATGAGAGCAACCTTTAATATAATTGATAATTTTGGAATGAAAAAATAGCGGTTTATAAAATGGTGACATTATAATACGCTATTACATTTTCTAAAATCAAACTCAAAAACTCAGTGTGTCCTATGGACAGACTTCTTCAGTAAGATACTTCTGGTTTTAGGGCAACTTGTATGGAATTGTAGATTGAGCTCTTAATCCTCATTTTCAATTAAAATCTTCATCTTTGTTCATTGCCCAATCGGTTTCTCTGGTTTCTCCTTGTGTCACACGTAGCATACACGATATAAGTATCTAATATTAAAGATTTTTCCCACATTTTCATCCTTTCAGGATAATTGTTTCTTTGCACCTTATTGTTATAACGTTCTAACCGAAACTCCGAAACATTGCGATTGTGATAAACTTCTCCTTTTTTCGTACAAAAATTCTCATTAATTTTATAAATATCCCTCCGAAAAATTATATCTTTTGGTTTATAACGTGGCGTTCGAAGAAAAAAAGCTTAATAAGAGAGATTCATTTAAATATTTCATTAATGTTTTAATAATGAGATTGAAAATTATTTTCTTGCACACTGATTTTAATTAAGCTTTCAAAAGAGAGACAAAGGGAGATAAGGTTGTATCATATGAAAAATCTATCGTGTGTCATTGAGTGTGAATGTTTATACATTTTAAAGAGGATGTTTTTATTCAGTATTTTTTAAATTTAAATGTGATGAATACATAGTTTAGTAGCGTTGATCGAACATTGATGTTACCTTAATAGATGGCTCGATGACGGTGTTAAGATCTAAACGTTCACTTACGAACGTTTTTAATTAATTCTAATCCTAATTAAAAAAGTAAATTAACTCTGAAATCCAAATCAGGCATTTAATTTGACACGGACCCGTTTGGAACAGATTAGATATTAGCAATAGATTATAAGACCGATTCAACGTGTTCTAAATGGCTATCGTTTAGCTTTAGGATTTGATAAGGGTACACTTGTGTGATTGACTACTGATTCAAGGTTCTTTTGGTTCCTCCAATTTAAAAAATTATTCATTCAGTTCACCAAATTCCTTTCTCTTTAATTAAATCATTTGTTAGTAATTCATGTAAAGTTACACTAAATTAATCCATATGAATGCTACATTTTTAAAAATTTCAATTGACCTGGTGCCCATTGGATATGAGGTATCGTTTTTCTGAAAAAGTATTCAGTTACATTTTGCAAGAATTTATAATGCTTCGGAGGAAACCTTATTGGCCAGTTAATCAATACTATGACGTAATCGCGTTAACTAAAAATGAGATTGGATTCGAGTTGTGGTCCTCCATAGTTCCATATTTGACCATTTAAAAACTCTCAATTTTGGGATCAATTTACACTCGAATTTCCGCAGAAAAAGTTAACTTTCATTGGGTACGTATTTTAGGTCATCACCCTCTCTGACGACCCTGAAAGGAGATTAACCAGGGCAAGGATATCGCCCTTCCATAATACTTTTTATGTCGCCAAGACTTTTACCGGGCCAATAAAAGGAGATTCACATTTGGGTCGCAGCTACTACAGCTGTGCCATTAAGCGGGCACTAACCTCAGTGGTCCTTTTCTTGCACTTGTCCGACGCAGCGAAGATGTTGAGCTGGGTGGAGGAGGGCGGAAGAGGACACTGGTCGATATCAACGCGCCTGAGATCAATGTCGATGCCGCTCGTTCCTCTGTAAGAGAAGGATGATATTGAACACAATGCGAATTCGCAATTTTTATTTTAGTTAAGTCTAGGAGTAAGAAATCTCACTCACTTAATAATCTTACACTCTATGCGATTCGAAAGGAATCACGGAATATTTTTTTCGTAACACGGAGTGCGATGAGGAAATTGAAGTTTGAAATAAAAATATTTGTAGGTGTCGCTCAACAATGTTGGAGTTCTAATTGGTTGAATCAAGCATGAGTTAGTGAAACCAATACGTTATGAAATAAATTCACTTTGTGATTCCACATATGAAGTTTATTGAAAGACTCGGGATTTGATTTAGCCAGTCATATTCAGGTGAAAATAGAGGAAAAATACATCGGCTACCTACATACATGGTCTTTGGGAAGTTTGTAACCGGATCGACGAAAGATTTTTGATGTGGAATTATTTGGTGGGACTCACGTACAATTTATTGTATGGCTTCTAATCTAACTGCAACCATGTCATTTGTGCGATACGGTTCACGATTCAATGCACATTTGTATGATCACATGAGTAGAATGGCAGTTATCTATCTGAAATTCATAACTGAAGGTTGTGAATATAGCGAGACTCATTTCACGACCTGGCTAAGAAAAAGAGAAACCTTTCGTATGTCTTTTCCTTTACTCGTGTAGAGGTCAAATAATAATATTTTCAGCCCTCTATCCCACTTTTATCTTTCCAAAAGTCTGACTAAAAATGCAGATGTGTTAACTTTCAGATTACAAGCTACAAGTAAAACGATTCGGCCATCATAGTTATGTACAAAATTAGTCTGTATGCATAATGACCTAGAACAAATTTTTCCTGTCAATTATTCGTGAATTTTCGTCTGTTAAATCCATTTCTAAATACACTGATTGTCTAATGACTCCAGTGATATTAATGGGGTTGTTGTGGACGTAATACCTTCTAATTCTGATTTTTTTTGCTCTAATTCATCGCTGGAGAAAATACATAGATAAAGGCGATGAATATTTTGAAAAATAGTGTTGTGATCTTAAAAGTGAGTTATGTTGCTTAATTCCATTGCGCCACTTGCGTTTGCTGTCGTCGTTAGATAAATCAATAGGAGGCATTCAGAACGACTTTCTTATGTTGCGAAAACTTCGAATTTGTAAATTTATACATTAATTGACCTACGTATTGAATTTATAAATGCATTTTTTTCAAATAGGGTTGAGTATAAGGTTTTTTAGAGTCATGAGTCAAAATTTTGTGAATTGCAAAATAACTTTTACCCAACCATAACTACACTTATTTCATAGAAGAGAGGACTCCTAACCTTTAATTCCCCTACTCATTTCTCTCTCCTCTTCTACTCTACCTCTCTGACAATTACGAATTTGCGATACTGATTCGGATGTGATATGGTGGAATGTAAAATTTAGGGGGCAAATAAAATGGTTGCCATTTCCGTTTCCTGGTAATTGCATGAGTTTCCTTTTATACTGCCAAGCACAGAGAATATACAAATGGTTGACTCCCAATCTATTGTATCTTTAATGTAACATAAATAAGTTTCAATCACGTTAAAAATTAAAACCGTCGTGTGGATTAAAAAAAGTTTAATTTGTCAAAAAACTAAATTTTCAGAAGGTTTAATCTGAAAAACGTAGCTATAAATAAAGGATTTAAAGTTAAATTAATGTAAATTATAATTTAAGAAATTTTATCAATTATACTCGAAACGAAAGTGAATATTGTTGACCAAAATGTTCCCGATTCAAAAAGCCGATGCAGCAAAACAATGATATTTTTGTTTTTTTTATATGACGTGATAAAATAATCCAGTGAATGGAAAATGCAGATAGTGAAGGGAAATGTTTTGAAAGTAATTCGGATGAATACCTACTTTTTTACCCAGATTCGAGGAGTTTAGAGAAGAAAAAAATATAAATTTAAAGAAGAAGATTATTGGGAATATAAAACCTTGTAAATCTGTTCACACAATATTTAAAAAATTTTCTAATAAAGATCCTCTTTTATCAATTCGAAATTCAAGTTATAATTCCCTTAATCAAAACCTTTAAAAACTCTTTTTTTTTAATTAGTCTAGTATAATGTTAAATATACGTAAACGAGGAACTTTAATAGACAACGTACAGGTCGTCTTTTATCAAATGCTCCCAATATAAAGTGATTTTATTTTCGAAAAATATTTAGGAATTATTTCCGTTCATAAAAAATACATTAAAGTAACTGTTTGAAAATAGATGACACTGTCCTTAGAAGAATTAGTCTACCAACATTGTTATAACCTTCTACCATACATAGTTAGGCAGCTTTTAAAGTATAAAATACGTGTAAGTGTAAGGTGAATATAGTAGTAATCAAAATACCCGTTAATATATTATTTAGAACGGGAAAGTTAATTAAGGGTTGTCTTCCGCATTAACCTTTACGGAATGGAATAGGAATTGCTATTAAAAAACAATATAAATCTTGAAAGAATTAGAATTACCAAGAAAAAATCCTGATTTTAAGATCATTGTATACTCTAGTCAGCTGTAATTAGTTTAATTAATCTTATATAAATTAAAATTGAGACATTAATACGACTTCTTCCTCGTGAATACGTCACTTATATCTGAATTCTTTAACATTTACAATGTCCCTATAATTTTTCAATATATTTTAACTTGTGCATCCACTGTCGGCTGAATCCACCTATGAAATCGCATCTTTAAGTTCTGAAAGCGTCAACAAAGTCACGATTCCACTGCCCCCACCGATCAAACATTCCAGAAGCATTCCCTCCACTTGAAACAGAAAGAGAAATGAGACCAATCGCGTTCACAATCACCCTCACAAGTCTTGACTCCTCCCTTTTATTAGTTGCCAAACGCAGTAACAGATGATTTCTTCACAATCCACCAATACATCCCAATAAAGCCTTTACGTATTTCCTTGCCTCTTTCAATTCGCTGACTCCACTCTCATAGCGATATGGACGAGAGATGGTGGTGGGGGATGGGAGTGGGTGGGAGGAGGAGGGCGGGGAGGAGGGAGGCAGGAAATCCACTTGGTCCAAAACTCGCCAATAAATAGCCCAATCAATCAATTCCATCCTTTGCCCTCCTCTCCTGCTCGGCATTCTCCTCGCCCCCAACACACGTCGACCCCACCACCACCATCTTCCCCGCTACCTCCCTCGCTATCCACAAGGGGTCCACATTGGACACGGGTGGTTCGCTTCTCCTCAACCTCTTTCTCCCTCCTCTCGCATCCCATCCAGGGTGGGGGGGGGGCGGTTGGGAGGCGGGTCCCCGCCGAAAAGGGCGCAAACACACACACATACACACGCACATTCCTCCTCTCTCTTTCTCCCCCCCCCCCCCCCAATCGGGGTCAGAAGAGAGGACGTGAGAGAGGTGGTGGAAGAGGAAGAAGGGGCAGCAGGCCTTGCATCCTCCATTACTTGAATCAATCCCGGAGCAAGGGGCTGATGAAGCAGGGAATATTTTTCTACATTTCGCGCCCCTCACTTCTCTACTGTTCTCAGTCCATTTCCTTCCCGGAGAATTCCCCCTGAATTATTGTTTTCAATTTCGGGGTCTGTGTTTCAAGCGCCTCCGTGTGAGCGACTGTGTTACTGTTACTGTGGGGGCGCGGGTGGAGGTTGAGGGAGCGCGCCCCGGGAGAGGAGGCTATTCTTCACGGCGGTCGTTCCTTCCTCCTCGCCGCGGCGTGGGCGAGTGATGTAAAACTGATGAAAGAATCCTCCCTCCGCCCCCTTGGATTCAATTCTCCACACGTCCTTCAGAGTAGGGCGATTACACATTTCCGCACCCCTATATCTGTGCTGGCTGGGAAGTAAATCGGTTGTTCCTCCTCCGTCTCAGTGGAGATGTGCAAGTCGAGTTTTAATAGCTTCCGCCCGGATGATATCTCCGGGAATTTCGTCGTTCGCTTACATGATCCGACGCCGAAGTTTAATTCAAGTGGGGAACGAATTAACGTGTTCAACAGTTTGATGACTTACTCTAGGACCCCGAGAAATTATTCGAGTTTTAATCAACCTGAATTTGGTGGAAATTCAGAGGAAAATTTTCCTTGGCGAATTTGAAAATAATTCAGCTAGCGTTTTGTGTAAAAACCGTGGAATTGGCATGAGCTTCTGGAAAAATAAGTAGAAAGAGATAAAGTTCTGATTACTTCGACATGGAATTATTTTAAGACCAAAACTTTCCACTCCTTTTGTAATAATGAAGAGTCAAATCATGGGATCGGAGTCATTTCATAACCAAAGATGATCAAGGGTACACTCATTTGAGGCTTCCCTTAGGGCGTAAATATTCTATCGTACACGTCAGAATCAGCTCCGGTCATCCAATTGATAGTGAATAAACACCGCAAAAGCCTTTTACTTCCCGTTCACCTTCCATTAGGAACACTGCCACGGGAACTGTAAAGACCTCTGTCATTCTCCCAGAAAAAATTACACACGGAAAAAAATTTTTAATTATATATTATTGCATATGTACAAAATATTATACCTGACAAAAACAGTGCAGTGTGAAAGGGAGTGTTGTCTACCTTTAATATATATATATATATATATATAGCATTCATTCCTGAACGGACGAAGGTGATGGTGCCACCGAAAATTCTTCACCACTGTGAGTTTTTTTCT
>WURS02012116.1:0-12317 GCA_011762765.2 Rhinocypha anisoptera | reverse complement strand
ATGGTGGTGGCTCACCCCCTGCCACACGCCCTTGAGGCGGCTTGCAGGGTATTATGTAGATGTAGATGTAGATGAGACGCAATGGGCTGTATTTTGGTGATATAGGGACAACATTTCCACCGTAAAGATGCGGATGATTATGATAAATTCGTTTACAAGGTGTTCTGACCTGCAAGGTGCATGGGCACGAAGATCTCCGTGTCAATGTGTGTAATTCGTAGATGGCATTAATGGTGTTGAAAAAAAATCGGCTTGAGGGAATCATTGCCTTGTGAGGTGTAGACATATCTGCCTATTCCGCTTCACCATCTAAGCCTCGGTCGGCCCACACTCCTTTACCCTTGCTTGTCATATTCCATGAGGCTCCTGGGTCTCCTGGCCAAGGGCATTCGCCTTATAGAGTTGAGCTGCTGTCGTGGTATCTTCGACCTTAAATATAGAATAACTTATGTCCTTATTCATGCCCTGTGTTGAGCGCCGAGGGAATCGGTTCAGCAGGGTTTTGCAGCAGAGATGTGGTTCTTGGAATGGTTCAAGGGTGTTCAAGACTAGAAAGAGTAAAAAATTGTCTACGTAATACCCTGCGATCCACCGTATGGGCATATGGCGGGTGGTGAGCTATCACCAGGCATGCATTCCCACATGCATATATTAGATATAATTCACATTGAAAGAAACTACTTGCATGCAAAGTTTCAATGACAACAATACACGTCATGCGGGAACAAAGTCAATTAACATTTAGATTTTTTTAAATATGCAAGATAAATGAAAAATATACATATACACACTAGCTACCCTAATTGTTAAACAATCATTACAGGTTGAACTGGTGATAAAAAGGTTCGACCACCGAGTGGTATAGCCGACTTTAAAATTTAGGTGCCGTCGGCAAATTGCTGTTTCATGTTCATTAGTCTAAATTTTGTGAACTTTAAGCTCCTTCTAGGCGGATTGAAAACGTTTTAGGACAATGTTTATGGTAATGATTCGTTTAGGTCAGTTTTTGAATTCCTAAGTTAATAATTATAAATGATCTAAAATTGTTGGAATTCGTATTTAACATGATAACAAAATATAGGATCATCGGCAGTTGACTTTGTTGAAAATTTTCTTTAATTTGTAATGTTTTCCATACCTTTTATTTCTTCCTGTTACCATAGTTCTAGGCGAATGTTTCTTATTTATTTGTTTCATTTTTCTAATATTCCATCATTCTAAACATGCAAATAATTTAAATTTGGAAAAACTCGTCGGGAATATTGAAACTTGCTCAATCAAGAAGCTTCTCCCTCACCATTCTATGTTCGAAAGAACTTATTCCAGTGGATTTCGTTTCTTTTAAATATTTGTATGCATCTGATATCGTAATGCTTTTGCAATAACTTGGCGAGTACATGGACTTTAAGACAAAATTGTATTAAACTGTCCACCTTAATCTTGACTTTACATTCAAGAATGCTGTGTGAAATACTTAAGCTAAGTTATACTAACCGCAGATACAGACGTTAAATGGATATCTTCCTTTTTTACAGAAGATATCCATTTAAAGGTCTCGCTTCAAATTTTTTAACTGTGGGATAGTTGCAACGAAATGCGGTATGCCCCAATGAAACATTTTTTCTAATCCTCTACTTAGAAAGCAGACGTCTTTCTGCAACCTTCCTCAGTTTAAAACCCCCCGCAAATAGGACTGCCGCGGGAAGGGTCAATTAAGTGATCATCGGGTTCTATATTCTTCCGTATCATGTCTCTGGTGCGATAGTCGTATGTACTTTTATTTTTATTTTCTCATCACGAAGGTCTTGCTGTCCGAACCGGCTTCTCCCCCGCTTAGAATTGACCATTAAAAACGTACGTACCTAACGGCTGGCGAAAAGTGCTTTCTTTAGTTCGCCCTGCTTCTACTCGATAGCATTTTAAAAGCCTATTTTGTTCTTAATAAAAACGTCGATGGTGGAAATTACCTCTGGATCTTGAGTGATTATAATGCACTCCACGTTCCCTCACTCGGTTTGTATGTGCACCGGTGAGTCGCCAATGTGTACCGGTGTCTTAATTTACTCGGGGATAGTGATGCAACAGTAAACTTGTCGTTACCCGCCCTTTCCTTCCTCTCATGCTGCGAGGTTTATAGCCTGGTTTAAGCCGCGAAAACCTCAGTTAACCCCATGTACATGAACAACCAACACCTTCTGCACCTTCGACGTAGTAACTCCCGCACAACTGCCGACGGGCTCCGTGCTCCTCCTCCTCCTCCCTCATATCTCTCTCTCGCTTAATTCCTTCATCATTTCTTTGCTGTCGACTTCCTTCTTAAGATAACACTTTCTCTGTGGGTTCGCTGTCTTCCCGAGGATAGTTTTGAGTGATGGCGATGGGGTGTGACTCTCTCGCTCAATCTCGCGAGCCTATAGATCTTACGATCCCCTTAACTCTTTCGTGCCTCTTCCTTCTCCCCGCCCACATTTTTAATTTATCTGCGTTCCTTTCCTCGTATCACCGCGAAGTGTCTCCGTTGGCGTCGCACACGGATGCGTGGAAGTGTGAAACGTCAAAGCCCCCATCCAAAGGGATATAATTATATTTTTAGCATTGGTTGACTTATGATTGGATATCGCTTTTTCTATTCGATACTATATATTTTCTATTTCTACTCTACGCGTTATCTATTTTACGATAAGCTTGCTTTTGCTCTTTCCTTGAAGCTTCCTTTGGTGTCTTCAGCTAGGAGCACTTTCCATGGAAAGTTTTATGAAATATCTTTAGCATATAGGGTTTATATGAGGTATTGACATAAAACGTTTTCTCTGAAAATTGTGCGATATCTTGTGTTCGGAATTTCAGATGATAGTAGTAGTATTTTGGTTTGTAGGGTGTCGACGCCTATGGTCATTCAGCACTTCTTCAAATCCTAGAAAAAAGCCATTTGAACGGACACAACACCCATGCCTTGGGCGGGACTCCAACCCGCGACCTTTGATTTAGCCGGCGAGCACGCTACCTCAATGCTAAACCGGCCGGCACCGAAATTTCAATTTCTTCAAACGCAACAGATACGATCTAAGTGTCAACAGGAAAATTTCACACAGTATACATATGGAGAAAACATGGAAAAGTGACGGCTTCAGTAAATAAGATAATCGTGTCATAATGCAACTGAAACCGTTGAAGTGTGTCCTGAGATGATCTGAGAAGTGAACTAATCTTCAGGTTAGTCAGGAGTGTGTATTATAAAGAATAAATTTCGTACTAAATCTATAACTATAAATTAATTAAATTAAAACTATAAATAGATATAGGAAATATACGCCCCAGAATTCAACGACTTTGTTTTATTCTAATGGATTGTTAGTAAAAAAAGTAAAATGATTATAAATAAAAAGAATTCTTTAGTAATATATATGCTAGCTAGATGTCATAGTGCACTCAGGATTTCTGTTTTAAATATATTTTTAATTCTCTACTTTTACAAACCTAATTCAAAATTCATCCATTTGTAGCGTTTCTGAACAGTTGACTGCCGTATGACTTCCTATAATGTACATCTCATTTTCATCACCTCTACTTCAAAATTGCCCGTGCTCATCAAAAATTAACATTTTCCTCTTCTACAAAAGGAAAGATGATAACTTAAGAAATTTTACAACTGAAATAATTTCAAAATAGTTACACTCATCGCTACTTCAAACGGTCAAATCACGTATTAAAAACATTGAAGGGAGCAATCATGTTACAACATTTTTTTAACCTTTTAATTTCTTAAAACTTTATGTAAATTTTTTCTCCGTGATTCTGAAAAAAACGTGTAGATGTTATCATCCTACGGAGTGTACCCAGGCTCGCCTATGTTTTCCTCAAAGTTTTGCTTTGTTTGTGCGAATCATCTCCCGTTGATCATTCCCTACGGCGCACCCGGGAAACAAATTGGAGGCGTGGAACACTTTTTCACCCAAACGACCCGTCTTGTGTGCTTTTTATAAAACCCGTTACACACGACGCCATTTCTCGGGCCAGAAATGGTACTAGGAATTGCCTGGATTTTGTATCACCATTCTTGGCGCAACTAATTGCATAAAGTTTGCACACACGCTACCAGACGTCAGTGCCATAGATAGCATGAACATGGCGGGCACATCAATATATACGATAAATATAATGAAGTACGTTTTAAACGGAAATTAAAAAGAATACGAACATAAATGTTCTTTTCAGGTGATCGAGATTCGTATGGTACTCGACTAAAAATTCTATAACACATGTTACACACTATTTCATTATTAGCTTTAACTAAAATATGTTAATTAGACATCAACATATACGATAAAAATAATGAAATACATTTTAAACCGAAATTAAAGAGAATACTAACTAAATGCTGTTCTTAAGTAGTTGAGATTCGCAAGGACTATTACTAACAATTCCATAGCACGTTTTACACATTATTAGTGATAACTAAAATATGTTAATTATTCATAAACATAAGCGATATAAATAATGAAGTGCGTTTTAAATGGAAATAAAACAGAATACTAACTTGAATGATGTTTTTTGCCGCCGAATCTCACATAAACCCTCACAACTGGTACAATAAAATATGGCGGAATAGAACACGTTCTATCATGTGCAACTGGCAGGAAACTACTGGTGCCACCTAGAGATGGCATGGAATTCGCTATGACACACGACGCAAAACATGGCGGGCATTTTCTTGTACCATTTATGGCCCAAGAAATGGCGTCGTGTGTAACTAGCTTAAAGAGCGTAGCGAGTAAATCCACGCGCCACTCAACCGCGACTCCCCGAGATTCTAAGCATGCCTCATCCTTTTTCACTTTCGAGAGCCTCTCAAACATGGGTCGGCTAATGAATCCATGGGTCTGCGAATTCCAATAAGGCCATTCGTTTATTTATCTCCTTAATGTGAAATGGCGTTTGCTTTTGAAATTTGGACTAAGAACCTCGCACATGTGAATCTCATAATAGTAGTTGATAGTGTCGGCCGTTACATGGCGGAAACGAATCATCGTAGCGAAATGAAAAAAAATAATAATAGTACTTGCCAACTATATCAGTAGTTGATGCAGAAAACGACAAGACCAATCGGGCTTGTTTTTGAGCGAGCGGGAATGTAGTGACTGTTTTTTGACGATCGCTAATGCATACATGTATGCATTGTTTTTAAATACTCTTTTAACGTGCCAAAGTTCGATTAGATATCCTTCTGAGACAGCCAATAATGAAGCAGTCCTTAACCGTCTCGACTGCCTTGTTAATGATTTG
Organism: Rhinocypha anisoptera; assembly: GCA_011762765.2. NCBI lineage: Eukaryota > Metazoa > Arthropoda > Insecta > Odonata > Chlorocyphidae > Rhinocypha > Rhinocypha anisoptera. Next base: position 7,034 of record WURS02012116.1, on the reverse strand, counting down.
GCGTCGTGAATTAATTTCCTCTCTGCTCGCACATTGAATATATTCGCGATGGATCGCCGTGTGCTTGGAATCATTCCCCCCATTCTCGAATGATTGAACCACGCGATGATTTATTGCCTCCCGCGTCAGGAAATTCGTCACGCCTCCACCTTTGAGGAATCTCCTCAACGGGAGACTTGCGACATTATCTCACTTCATCACACTCCTGATCTCATCCGGCATTACATCGCCTTCTGGGGGCTCCTCCCATCCTCGGGAGTGTTTGCTGAATCGCTCCTCCTCTCATAGTCAACTCCGTTCTCCATTCCACACCACCTCGTACCGTTGCTAACGTAACGTAGAAGCCAAATGGTTTCATTCCTTCCTGCCTATCTCAAACTCATTGAGTCTAGTACTTGAGGTAAATGTGAAACAGCAAATCAAGAGTCGAAATATTTTGGGATCCCTGGTCCACGGTAACGAGGAGTTGAATCCGTGAGAAGGACTTTAACTGGCGTAGGTATCCGAGCGCCTCACATCGCTGATTGTTGTGGGTTCGGCGGAATGCAGGGCGTGTTCCCGCTATTAATCCAGAAGCCGTAAGCCGACGTTACTCGTATTTCAATTTTTTTTTTAATTAACTCCGGGCTCTCGTTATGACGAGTGTCCCACATGAATATTATGCCGGAGTAAAATATTAAAACCCACGGCATAATAATAGATTCTTCTTTCAGTTCATTTACTTCCCTATCAGCCGCCATATCTTTTACTCCGGTTTTGTAATTATACTGCTATTCCGTTGACACTCTGATCATAAATTTATCGAGTTTCCACGAAGGGCGTGCCATTTAGGGGAAAGAAATTTACAAAACGAAGAAGTAAAAGGGTTACATTTTTTAACATATTAATCTTATTCTTATAAATAACATATGAATACATAAATATAACATTTAAATAAAATTTTCTTAGGAATCCACAAGAAGAAAGAACCAAACTATTAAAAGTTACTGATTTACAAATGTAGGCGTAATTCAGAAATTTTTCGGGAAACCTTTTCTAGGAATTAGAATTAGTAAACATTTCATGAGCATTAGTATATATTTACTATTTGAAGAGTAATCTACCAGTTTAGGTAGGTTTTTGATGAGCCTTAACTCAGATTGGCCGTGTAACATCTAACTTTGACTCTCTTCAATGTTTTATTTATAATTGTTTTATTTATTGTATAGTTCCCATTCATGAATGGGAACTACTGCTTTAAAAATCCTTAAAATATTAATGGATACATTTGCTATCTAGAATTCATTCTCAGAGAAAAACAAGCATTCCTTAGGGGTGTATTACAATGAAAGTCAATGTGGGTCACTATTCAAGTTTGATACTCATTAAAGGCGAATTTCTCTTATACATTTCAAGATTTTCTTCTTGTTTTAATTAAAACTTTTACTTCGCATATTATGGTATTCGTACAGTAAAAAATTGTAGTTAGGAAATTCATTATTCAAGTGTTTTGGTGATCTTAAGAAGAAACGCGATTTCCTGCAAGTTTTAGGTAAAACCGTAGACTATAGAATACTTAATAGACTAATATTTAGACTATGGTAGTACGTAAATCTGTCAGGATGAATTATCGCCCTTGCTTAAAATAGGAATGTTAATTTTCTTTGCCGTGTTAAAAACATTTCTCATCGATTAGCCTTTGCTCCTGAAACAAACGGGTTTACAAGTAATTCCGATTAGTCTCTAGTGTATTACCCAGTATTTTGCTGAGATATCATCGTAAAATGATCAAACGCATATATTGACAAGGCTGTCATGTGTATGCGTGAATACACATTTGTTTCCGAAGGAAATAATTTTTCCAGTGCGTTACTAAGCGTGGAATCGATCCGTAGTGACCCTGCATGTCCGTGCACTACTTCCGAATGTAATATAAAACTGATTGACCTTTTTATATACACAGCTTAAGCACTCGTAGTAATTATGTTGCTCATGGAGGTAGGAAATATATTCGCAATAATATTTTTTTCTGTTAGTGGTTTCTCTATGTTGCAAGTATAGAATTGCATGTTAAAGCAACTACGTCAGAGTGTGTTTAACTCGTAGCTTGCCATTATGGATGGCACCTACGTTTTAAACAAACTTTTTAATGCTCTTCATTTACAGCAAAATTTCCACTCTTGAGCCTTGGAATTGCTGCATTTACCCCCGTTCCATTGTTCTGTAGTAGCAATTATATCAGGAAGCGATATCAAATATTTCTTTTTCCTTCAAGGTGTATAAAAAATTGAAAATACAATAGGGTGCTATGTTAAACTGAAACTTGGTTCTTGTACATATTTTCATGAATATCACTTAAGGATCATTTTTTCCGAGACGGGTTTTAAATACTTTTTAAAGTCTGATTTTCAAGGTCCATCCTTGCGTAGCCCTAGTTGTAAGTGGTAGATTGACCTCTTCTCACATCCACTGCGATTTCTAATTACGAGAATTCTTAAGTGGATCCTTCAATCTTACCTTGGAAATGGTAGATCTCTTTGCTGTACCCGAAGAGAGTAGCATAGTACGCGAAGTGAGTAAAAAAAAGCGCCGAGTAATCCCTTTAATTTAAAAATTTGAAAATCGCGCATCTCTGATGCTTCAAAACAATGTATCTGAGAGTTTAGTGCATAATTTTGATTTACGGTGGGGATGATAGGAATCAAGTTTGCCGGCCTCGGTGGCGGCGGTGGTAACGTCCTCGTCTGTCGACCCGGGTCGAGGGAGGTCGCGGGTTCGAATCCCGACTAGGTGCATTTTTTCAATTTCCACCTGCGGCTTGGATGTATTTGTTTCATAACTGTTAGGTGTACCGTAATTGGCCTCTTAGTGCTGTGTGTGGGGGATTGTGAATAAATAAGTAAAATGTGAAAAAATGAATAAAGTTTATTTTAAACCTACTGAATGAAATAAATAGACTGGAGGATAGATAAAAGATATACGAAATCGTACTTGGATCTGTGTGAAACTTCTTCATGATGCTTATGATAAGTAAAACACTGCACGTTCCACAAAATTATATTCTTTATTTACGACCGGTTTCGTCTACGTAGTATACATCATCAGGGCAACATAGTAAACACCTGATGATGTTTACCGTGTAGACGAAACCGGTCTTAAATAAAGAATATAATTTTGTGGAACGTGCAAAGCTCTATTTAGCCTTTCATCTACATCTACATAATACCCTGCAAGCCGCCACAAGGGCGCGTGGCTGGGGGTGAGCCACCACCATACATTCACACGCACTCTCAATGCACATGATACAAGTCATGCATTATGCACAAAAAGGAGAAACTACCATGCAAAACCCAATACGAGAACTACAAAACATGCTGGACAAAGCCTTTGCACCTATTGGACGAGTTTTGGGGATGTGGATTGTGAATTTGGCCAGATGGTTGGAGATAATCAAAAGGGAAGAATTACTCGGGACTGTAGAGATGGCGATTTTTGAGGCCGATGAAATCCCAAGATACGATACCCCCATCGGCACATTTCTCCTCTGCTGCGTTGAGGTTTATCCAGCGTAATAATTTGATGAATGCAGCGGGTCCGCCTCGCGGCGTGTTGCCGACACTCCACACAGTTCATCCGGGGCCGGCTCCGGTGGACTGCGAGGATGGCGACCATAACGGGTCATGATTGATGAGATGAGAACCTTTATAGACTTCGCGAATAAACGGTATTTAAATGCGTGACCTTTCCGAGTGCGAAGGTCATTTGGCATCGCCTATCCTTACATTCGTTCCGTGGTGCTGGATTCCTCCAGCGCCGCTATCAATTTTTTTGGAGTCGGGGGAACTTCGTGTCACGGCAACCATTTACTTTTGTAGCCTCATTCATTCATTAGTCTGACTGTCGTCTTTTAGCTCTGCTAATACGCGACACTAATTCCATCCGACTCCTTTGAAACGGTTACTTCGGAGACTTTGTCGGTGCTATTTCTCAAAAGACTAAATCAATCAGTGTTCGAATCAATTGAGGTGGGCTTCATTGCAGGGAACAATGGAAGAAGCTGTTTAAGAACTTTTTAAAACATTTTTTCCATCGTGAACATCTTTCTCGAATTGATCGCTGATGTTTTTCCAAACATCTCTCGCCTCTTAACCGTTTCTTCTGGAAAACTCAGAATTTTAGCCATTTTCTCTTAAAAACTTTTTAACTTCGTTTTTCTTCTTTCTTTCAATACGACACAATTAACCTATTCTTTGAAAGGATAATGTTGTTTCTATGGGTAGACCTTCGGTGCCTTCCTCGTCAGGGAGGTAATATTATAACTATAAAGCGGCCCTTCCTTCACTATTACACAGTGTGTTGGTACACGCTGTGCAAAAGTGAAGGACGCCACATAAGAAAAATAGTTTCATAATGTAATGTTTTAAATTAAGTCGGCTACCATGTATTTGGGAGGGGGTGAATGTCTTGTGGCGTCTCACCCCCTGCCACATGCTCTTTATGCTGGCTTACAGGGTAATTTATGTAATGGTTACGTAGATGTAGAATTATTTATAAAATACTTATTTTTTAAATTTAAAACGTAAAATCCAGTGTGTTATATGAAGGTAATCTGGTATCTTTTATTTCACTTCTTCCATTATTCCGAAAATCGATTTAAAAAGAACACATTTCTCATTCGTAATTACATATATGTATGCAATTTCAATTATAAATTTCTGATGTTCCCCAGTAGAGGGAACAATTACTTATTTTTCCAATCATTTGTTTGAAGGATCGAAGTTTTAATTTATCCAATCCAAATAAATAAATTGTGAAGATTATCCAGATGTGAAGTAGACAGATGGGAATCGAGAAAGCGAAGGAGAAATTAAAAGAGAAGTCACTTCACCTCGGTGAAATTTCCAACTGCCCCCAACCAATAAAACCTTAGCTCATTGGTGTCAAGTGCCGTTAAATTCCTCGAGGCACATTACGGTCGCTTTAAACAATAACAAAATTGGCCGTGATTACTCCAGCCCCACACAGCGAGACTGTTTCTTTAAAGCACTTTCTTCTGTTCGTTCTCCAGGGCCAGCCGCAGTTGCAACCCCAGCCTATAGAGGGAGCGCGTGGGCCTTGGGGGTGGCCCCGGGCGCCCCGGGGACTCTGCCTTCGTCGCCGAGAAAATGGCTTCGGCTTCACCCTGCGGCACTTCATCGTCTATCCTCCGGAGTCGTATTCGGTAAGTGAAAGCGTCGGAGAATCCGTGGTCTCTCCCGGTTGGACATGATGTGAAGCTGTGGGGCCGGCTGCAGTTGATTAAGCTCAATTAACGCGGAAACCCGCTAACCTGTTACACAGGGTTATTGGTAATATACTCATTTGGTTACGGACATAAATTGAACGCCCCAAGATAGTAATTAATGGTTGAGTTTGACATGCATGTATACCCGATGCAGAATCCTCTCTATAAATTTCTCCTCCGTTGCCTTTAATCACGATGAGTTTATTTTCATAAGATTCATCATTAAATGAATAAATTATAGCACTGCACTGGGGTATAATAAATGCGCCCGAGTTAGAAAAATCGCGTGCTTATAGAATTTCAATCGCCCGTCTAGTTAAAGCGAATAGTAAAAAGATGATTCATTAGGAAATTGCGCTCAATTTTTGTGGCCTCCCCTCTACGCTAACCTATTAATGGAACAGCAGGGGCAAGAGGAGTTTCTAGATTCATTAATGGTCATCCTTCGGTCCCTCTGCTCTAAACCAAGAGAAATTTACAAACGCAACAACTTTCTAAAACGTAGAAAGGTTCGGAAGAAATTAAAAAGAACGTGGGCACCTCTGCATCTCTTATCGTCTGTTCTATACCTTTCTTTTTCAGAGATGTCGCTCAACTCGCTCCCAAGATTTCATTTTTTGGTGCGCATTTTTCAGTGATGGCATTCCCTGCTCCAAGATCGAATTCTGAGGTTAGGGAATTTCTAAGGTGTTCCTCAGATCTCTACTTGGATTCTTCCTGGACAAGGTCTGTAGAGTACACTTTACAGGCCTTGCTTCCTGGCATCTGCTCTCGTTTAGCATGTCTTGAGATAAACCAGAACTTTTTCCCTTATCCGTTGTGTACGTACGAATTTCTCGTTTCGCCTGCTCATCTTGGTGAACCTCTCCTTAAATTCAATCGATATTTCTCATCCTCTTCTATATTTTCATTGTTTTCACTCTTATCCTGTATGCGGTTCTCCATTTCTACTTCTTTTTAAATCAGTAATGGAATATGTAGTAAAGAATAGTTTTAAAAATTACATGATCTTTCCAGTAAACTTCCCCTTTTAGACCAGGCCCGTAATTCACTTCCCTCCCTTGTACCATTTGTCAATTCGCTGAGACACCGTTATTGAGCCTTATTTCGTTACCTACAGTTAATTAATAATGAGTTGCATTAATATGACACGCCGTGCGTTGAGGTTGACATCCTCAAAGGGCCTTTTTTTCACGACTTATATTTTTCCTGAAATAATAATCCTCTTAGTGTTATGCTATTTTATCTGTGGTACTCTCAAACTCGGAAATTCAATATTACTCGAGTATTAAACCATTGTACCAAATTAACTTCTTGAGATGCAACTGTGAGACCCCATGGTGGAGTGGCTGTTTATTGGAAACAAATTAATTTTTTTTCCAGTGAGAAATTAATATTCCTTTTGATGCCTATGGCACACTATATTCGAGGTTATTATGACATTTTGTGCAATTCTATAATGCTATCATACCACATCCATTGAATAGTTCAATGCTACCCGGCTGGCAGTTAGGGGAAGCAGTTGAGTTGAAGAAACATATATGACATTTGCTCGGAAAATTACCATAATTGAAGTATTACCCATTTATTTAATTATATTAAAACAGCCAAAAACAGCACAAAGGTCTTACAATGGCTGTATAAATACAATAAATAAAAACAGTAAAAATACGTAATACAATAAAAAAATGATTCAAGAAAAATAATACATTAACGAAATATTTACAGATAACATGAAGGATTAGGTAAAATTAAGGGAGGGTACTTGGGG
>WURS02012105.1:0-12317 GCA_011762765.2 Rhinocypha anisoptera | reverse complement strand
TAGGGTGCTTCGACGGCTTTGGTAATTTCGCACCTCTTCAATTCATAGAAAAACCCATCTGGACAAACACAACAACCATGCCCTGGGCGGGATTCGAACCGGCGACCTTTGGGTTAGCCGGCGAGCACGCTACCCACCATGCTAACCCGGTCGGCACCATTTTAAGTATCGAAAACAGTTATTATTCTCGCAGATGCCGCTAGAGATTCTGTCTGTGGTACAATGCTGCCACCTCTGTCACGCATTGACAAGAGTACCCGCTCATTTTAAAACAAACCGCAAGTTTCTATCTGTTTCCACTCCGGAGATAAAAATTGGAGGCATTACAACTTTAATGCACCTCCTGCACAGTATAATCAGACTTTAAACATAAAATGAACAAGAGGTTCCCTCCTTAAGCCTCATGACGCTGGTACGTCGATCCTAAAAACCCTTCACAGACATAGTCGCTCAACGCTGCACTCGGTCTAATTCCAAAGCCAAACCTACAAGGTCGTAGATGTATACATCTATGACCTTGAAATCTACCTCCTGAGGGTGCCACACACTGTGCTTATTCTATTGGTTGAGCCTAACTGAAATCTGTCCAAAATAACTCTGCGTCTGAACACTAGAGGAAATTCGGAGCTCTTCGAGAGTCTCCGCTACGAGTGGGTGGAGACGTACATGCGAGGTATCAGTCCAAATTGAATCCATTAGTCCTTCTTCCTGCCCCACCTCTCACTCCTTTACCTCCCCCCCCCTCTCATTCCTTCTTCTCCCCTTTCCTCCCTCTGTCTTCCGCTCCTTCCTACACCTCCCTCTCCCCTTAAAACTCTTCGCAGCCCCAAGTAGAGAGAGAGAGACTTCCATATCGAGGAGCATTCTCCGGTCGGGATAATTAACGTCACTCCCCTCTTGCCCCCCCCCACACAATCCTGCGTCTTCCGAGAAACAGCGGAGAGCGGTGGCCTGGGGCGCTCGTGGCCACCAGAGGCGGGGCAGGGGAGAAGAGGGGGCAATAGGGCGGAGTAGAGTAGGTAACGTGGTGGGCGGTAGGAGTGTGCGAGAAGGGCACCACCGAAGATTCGCCCAGAGAGAAAAAAAGAGGCGCGACGTCTCCCGGAATTCGATGCGAAGACCCGACGTCGTCTTTCGCGGACGTGGAGGCGGCACTGCCACCGTCAAAACAGAACAACAAGATCGACGTCCGAGTTCGAATTATATGCATTAACCCTGAAAAGTCAATGAATATCTTTTCCTCAATCATGACTACCAATACTAAACTCTTAATTAGCCGTTACGTGCAGAGAAGACCATAATGATGCGACCTCGACGACGTCGGGAAAAAGATTTATCGATTCTTGAAAAATACACGAATATATATTGGACTAGCACGTGAGTAATTGTTTTTTTAAAGAACCGTTCACGTTCTTATTCAAGACACGTTCATACTTTTCTCCGCATCGGTGGACCATGCGGAGAAAAACAATACACCAATCTTCTTTCGCATTGCATTGTGGGGGAGGCGATATCAAGACTCGAGGATAGTGTGCACGTGACTTTGGCACCTTGCCGACATTTAGTTTTTGTAAAGCGATGATTGATTCACGAATAGTTCACCTAAGTCACTAACAATTTTATCGTACTGCAAATGATATGAACTATTGCGTGAGTTTTCTCAACGGCAGCTGCTACACCCTACTATTTTCTATTGAATGCACCCCACTTTTTTCGTTTTAAATCTTACAAGTATTTTCAAAACTGTCTAATACATCCTGTAAATTGACGTGTCCTATATCAAATCTAACTGTTGTAACAACTTGATCGCCGGACAAATAAAATATTATTATTATTAAAAATCACAATCAAAAATTTTCAGGACAATCTGTATGGGGTTATGAATCTGTACAGGGGTAGAAATTATTTCATACTTTTTAGTCCGTTTTAAAAAGTTGGTTTTTAAATTGTCTGTATTTATATAATTTTTATACATACATATATGTATATTATTGCATTGTCATCCAGTTCTGAGCTATGGTTGAAGTTTCAAGTCTCTAGCTCATAGGGACAGACTAGAAAGGGAGTTGATAAAAACGTGATGAAATAGGGAAACTAAAACACATATTGAAGCATGAGAGTTTAGTGAAAGCCCTATGGAAAGAGACCGCAGGTGAAAATAATGACAGAAGAGAACCAATGATGGCATATGAGAAAAAGACATGGAGAATGTTAGTTAGAATCTACGAAATTGTGAAAAGACTGGCAGGTACAGGATAGCTGCTATTGATAAACCAATCACCAGACTGGAAACTTAAAGATGAATGATCAATAAAGGAGGGAGAGCACCATTCTGGTTAGTTGTGCCTCCTTTATTTGATAGCCAATAAGAAAGACCCAATAAAGAAGTACTATGAAGAGCAGTTAAAAGAGAACTTAATATTGATAGTATACTTATTATAGAGGGAAACACACAGGGCACATATGGATTACAGTTTAATGAACAATGATTTGGAAAGGATCTTAGGAGGGGAGAACCCTAGAGATAGCCCAAGGATGATACGTTAGAAACAGATGATGGAGAATGTTATAGAGTTAAGAACTATGTTGGTATGAAGAGCTTTGCAGATGATGGAAAAGTTTGCAGACGTGTTTCAATCCAATCTTCAAATTGAAAACCTGTGATGATTCGAATATGAATAAAACTCACAGCAAATTATACAGTTTTGCCTGTGTGATATATCCTCTGAAATCATTTGTCCATGAGCTGTTCAACTATACTATGAAAGTCTAATTAAATCTTCTTTCAAAATTACTCAGCAAATTTGACCAAACAGTGATTATTTAAGTAGACATGATACAGAGGAAGAGATATTGAGAAAAACTAAGAATGGAACAAGCCTATGTATCAAGATCATAGATAAGTGAGAAATCTGTCAGTGCAGAGAATTTTTATCTTAACATGCAATTTAGAAAACAATGAGACAGAAAAGTGAATCACTTTCAACTACATTAAATAACTGCAAGTTTCACGTGACTCATATTTTTGGAAAAGATCAATTACATCAGCAAAAACCCCTTTTAACCCATGACATTGCTCCATAATATGATGTAAGGTTTATAATTATACCATTTTGGGCATCACTGTAATTTATATTTCTAGCATATGGTATGCATTGTATGAAATCCATTTGTATGGAGGTTGGCAACTATTCTTTATTTTAATACCAATGCCACTCTTTTTGAACATGTCAAATATTAGCAAATGAAGTGATCATCTATTGTGCTTCAATTCAATAATAAAATCTTTCTCGGATGAGTCAGAAATCCCATTGTACAGATGAGGGCTAAGCAAAATAAAATTTCGTAGAGCAGTATCAGGAGCTATGTGGTGGAAATTCATCATTATGAATATAAAGACGTGCAATTTTCCACAAAATAATTTTTATTATTACCCAGGTTTCAATGTTAGTACATCATCATCAGGTAAGAAATAAGGCAAAATTCAACATACAGCTACGTTCCAGTTGATGGTTAACACTGAAAATTTGGACAAGTGTGTGTCGTTTCTCACTGTATTTCTATATTTCCTTCATCTATCCTCAAAAGATTTTATATATACACACACATATATATATATACAAATATATATATATACACGAACACACACACATAGAAATAGATAAAAAGAAAGACTCACATAACGGAGAAATATTTCGGGGCTCCCTTGCCCCTTCATCAGTCTAAGAGAACTGGCTGATGAAGGAGCAATGGAGCCCCGAAATATTTCTGTTATGTGAGTCTTTCTTTTTACCTATTTCTATGTGTGAATGTGTATAAGTGTGTGCGTGTGTTTGTGTTTGCTGCTAGTCTGAGTTTTTCTGAATTATATATATACATATACGAGTATATATAGTGAGTTCATGGGGAGAGAGAGTGGGAGGAACTTAGGAAAAGGTTGTGGCGCTATTGAAATGATCAGACCCTGTTATTTGTATTTATATATTTTTGTTTTGCGTGGTCTTCATCGCCACCACTGTGGCTATCAAATACGTGTATGCTATTGCTTCTCAGTCCAAGAGCCCCACAGGCTCCAAAACACACAAATCATCATAGAAAAGGAATTATAACATTGATACATAATAACCATATGGCTATTAGTTAGTCCATATAACTTTTAAAAAAATTAAAGGAATATTTAAAAAAAAACTCCTGAGCATTATTTTTTCCTGTGGTTGAACACTTTCCTCAAAATCTGTGGAGCTTTTCACCACGTACAGCTGAAATTTGGTGGCTCAAAGAGGGTTAACAACACATAAAAATCACACTGGTTTGGTTAACATTTTAATATTTATTAGAATACAAAAACAACAACTAAGTTTTAATAACATGAGAACTAAGGTGTTAACTCTTACAAATGTACATATATTTTCATAAAAGGAACGTACCTTCCTCTCCAATGTAAATAGTTTTAAATAACAGAAGGTACAGCAACAATGCCACTACCTTTATGGTAAAAAAGCTGCTTATGTTGGAGACTGAAACCTTATGTAATGGCTCTTACCCATTTATCACATATTCAGTAAGAAAAAATGTGCAGTAAAGGTATAAAAAGAGCAGAGGCCATACGAAATTGATGAGAGTTAACTGTTTCACTGCCTTGAGCACAACCTCATCCTTTAACCTTACAATCATCCTTGTTTCAGAGAATGATCACAAATAAAAAAAAACAAATGTGAAGAGACAAGTAATAAAGAAGTTCTTAGCACCAGTCATTAAAGCAGAACCTATGATAAACATGAGTCTTATATTTTGCAAACATTTCATTTATCTTTTTCTACCAATAGCTTCGCAAAGTAAATAAACTTATTTTTAGCTTTAGGTACCCATTCATGAAGGTAATTTCCATGTCATATTTATTTTATTGCTTGATTAAAAAACTTATTTCACCACATTTCACACCTAAGTACCTGAATTTGAAGAATGTGTAGTGCTTTTGGTGGAAAATGTAGAAATTCAAAGTTCAAAAATAACAATGGGAGCTTGTGCAAAAGAAACTAATTTTTCATGACTATGTCTTTCCTGTTACAAAATAATATCATTAACAAAATCATCCTTGGGTGAGAGAATATGAGCTTTTCAAATATACCTTAAAAAGGAAACAATTTAAAGAAAGACAATCATAGAAGAATTTAAATGGTAAGGTGGCAAATTTAAACAATGAGGAAACATTTCAGTGACCTCATATAATAGAATAGCTCTGTAATGAGTTGTTAAAGATTGAAATCAGATTACAAAATAAATCCAGTAAACTAAGATTTGCACAAAAAAACAATCAGAATGTGGATTTTTACATTCCCAGAGGAAACTTGGTTATTTTTTGGGTCTATTATCTGCTTCCTCTATAAAACTACTTTACACTTGAATAGAATAAGCGCTTCAGTCTTTGACACCTATGCAAGTATGATTTCCATACCGACATTGACACCATTTATACACACACCTGTCAAAATAATTTTGGCTATGAGCAGCCTAATGTGATGGAATACTATAAAATACACCACTGCTTACAATTTCAGCTAAACACTGGCATTCCTTTGATCTAAGTATTAAATATATTTCACGCTCCAGTTTGAGAAACTTTCGATTGTGCTAATGAGAACTGGAACTGCATTATACTCCCGTGGGGGGATGCATTTGTAAGGATGATCATTCCATAACATTTGTCATTCCCCTTTACGTTAGACAAACAAAAATTTTCCTTGCTTAGTACGGTGTGATGTGAGATCACAAACGGCAATGATATAAACTTAACATGCAATGCAGTGCGTGTAATGGTTAAGAACACAATAAATTTTAGTAAATAAGGAGAGGGATAGGGCCATATAAAAGGACAAAAAGATTTTGACAAGGAAGATGGAAAAAAGCAAATTAAAAAAAAATTTCTGTTTGCATTAGCTTTTTTCCATCTACCCCTCTCCTTATTTCCTATAATTTATTTCTAGTATGCATATAATATATATACACACACATACATATGTATACACATTTTTCCACACACACATATATTTGCAAATATTGATGAAAGTAATAACTCACACTTAACAGCTCTTTAAAACTTGCCTGTAAAAACTAATGTGTAATATTTTACTCAATGTGATGCTTACCACTGGTACTCTAAATATGCTAATAGAGAAACCATGTATCACTATTTATACCATTCAGCACAAGGAGTGAATTCATCTTTTCAAAGTAATACAACTTTTAATTAGGAACACATAAGCCTAATGAGCAAGGCCATTTGACCAAAAGCTACCAAAATATTTTTTCATTTGATAGACTGCAATGGGGAGAGGATAGTAAGAGGGCCATTTTCACAACCAACTTTTGTTCACTCCAGCATGGAGACACCGAGGACGGAAAAGTATTCTCTACAACACTAATGGTTTTTAGAGCATTTTCAATTACATGGAAAATATCTGAGTTGACTGGGGGAGGTATGTTAAAAGTGAAGTAAACTGATAGTGTTAACCCCATCTAGACCACTAAAAGTAATAATTTGTTAGTGTTTTTATTGTCATTGCTACACTAACTATTGCAATTTTGTCATTCTCTCAACCTTGAAAATGATACACAGTACCATTTGACTGGAGTCATGTACACACAAAAAATAACTTTCTAAGATAATAAATCTCAAAGATTCTCATACATTTCTGCATTCACATTATAGGGAATATAAATTTCTCAAATATTATAAAAGGACATAATAGTAATAGAAGGATTCAGAAGGAAACAAAAGCCAAAACTGAGAATTACATGGGAAGCATGATGCTTCCTGGTCTCAAGCATTGCACAAATCATCTCAAGAGACAAGATTTAAAACAAGAACTCCAGAAAAAATTTCCTAAAGCAAAATTACCTGTTTCCAACAGGTTGTCTTGATATAATCAGTTTTTCTCGTCAAAACATTTTATAGATAGAAAATGACCAAATTTTGTTGTACTTTTTACTGAACAGATTTAACACAAGAATTATTTTACTGATAAAATCGAAAGGAAAAATAAATGAAAGGAAAACATAGCTATTGACAAAAACGGAGGCTGCCTGTCATTTAATATCCTACTCTTCAAGGGAAAAATATGCAACTATACTTAATATGAACTAATACAGGCAAATGGAAATTAGAGAGATGGACTAAGGTAAGAAATTAATAGAATAAAAGTTTGTTCACTTAGAGGCCCCATGGTGTAAAATATATATTATAAAAAATGTCCCATTTGATCATTTTATAAGAAAATTAGCAGTAAAGCAAGGAATCACAACCTCATCTACCAAACATGGTCATGTGTCAATGTGTGACATGAGATGATATATGAACTACAAATAGGCCAGCCAGTTCAGGCCACCTTCATGAATGATTTGACACGATAACCATACAACAATGACAACAAATGGAAAATAAATTATTCCCAAAATCAATAACAATGTACAAATATATTAAATTGATTGACTACCAGTAACATATCAAGTGCATGAATGCCAGAACCATTTGTTCGAATTTATTATTGTAAACACATGCCAAATGGCGGGCAATGTCGCGCCAGCCCACTGAGAATGAATGGGAGTAGCACTATCGCATATGTGAGGAGACACCATCACATATGTGAGGAGGATGGTGCTGTGATGCTTGGCACGGTGCCAAGGGGATGGCAAAAGAGAAAAATCCATAGCGCATGACAATATGATACCAGCCAGTGGTAGCCTTGCAGAATGATTTGGAAACCAAAAGTCAAGCAGTCAGATGGCAAAGAATGTTTTATCCATCCTCTTGTGAGAGTCCCTCCACTTCAGCCATCTCATCTTGGTGCTCACGCCTCCAGTGCAGGATGGAACGCCACAGTCTCAACTCAACACCACCCCTGCAGAGAAAAGATCATGTGCGATAGTTGGTCGAAACCCACACAAAGCCTACCAACCACTGCAGAAGCACGGGGTTGGGAGTTGATGGGTCATGATGCATTCATAGATATGTATTGAGAAAGGACCTGGGATTGTCCAAGATGATCAGACGTGTATTGACTCTGGGATTTCAAAAGTGGAGCTTTTCTGGAAAAATCCTTCAGAGGGGAAAGGTCGCTTTACAAATGCCGAGGCAAATGAAGTCTGACAACAGAAATGAAAGAGAAAGCGGAGGAGGAATGCAAAATGAGGCTCACAAGTTTTATAAGCAGTGGCTGGGCTACAATAGTGTTCCACACCCTTACCAATCTTCCTATCTTGCCATTGGACAACTTTTGCTTTGCTCACTCTGCACGATCAGAGTCACATTGTAGACTTCTCTGTCTTTTAACGGGAACCTCTTTTCTTTCAGACAATCACAGTCAGCCAGTAGAAGAAGTGTGCAGACACAGGGATCCCTTCTCCCACGACCATTTGTTCCCTCTTGTCAGATACCCGAGCACAATTACGTAGCCCAAAACTGATTCATACCATTCCTTGCAAAGGACTACGATTACCCTTTGCATTCTGCAAATGCTATGCAAACAAGAAATATCTTGTTTCTTTGAGAAAACTGTCTTGTGTCCCACTATATAATAAAATCCAATGAAAACTTAAGGGTTAAATTCTGGAAGTCTCTACACAATTAACTATAGTTTATGCTGGTCAAACAATCCTGAATGATTTAACTAATTTAACAGCCAAGGAAACGAATCAATGGCACAGAAAAGTTTTAAGCAACAATGAAAAACACTATTCTTCCATTCAACTATAAAAATGCCAAGAGAATAAACAGTACTCCGATTGCAGAAAATTGTCAATGTGAGATAATGATGATACTGAATTATGTAATGTTATCACTATTATATTCTTGGGTTTGCATATTTCTGATGACTTTGGTCATCCCATGTTTTTGTAACAATAAAAAACTATCTGTAGGACCTTTTAGAATCAGAAAGTTAAGACCAATTGTTTAATTTGTAATCCTTGGAACATTATGCTAAGATCCACTTTCACAAATCTAATCACTCAGTCATGCTCTGGGGAAAATAATACAGCTAGCAGATCTTTATCTACTTAGAAAAGAGCTATGAAAGCTATGTAGCAAGTCCCTATTTATAACCCTGTCCAATGCAGCAAATGCCCTAATACTTCCTTCTGAGGACATGCACATTCATGTAAATGTGGTTCCTTTGGGAAAGATAATCATAATAAGTTTCCCATTAACTTGACATACCATAGTTACTGCAACTGAATGAAACATGGTACACATATAAATCAATATGTATTCCCTAGATGAAGTTGCTATACAGTATGCCAAATGACCACAAGAAGGCAACACAGGCTGTGTGGCCATTTGGCACACTGTGTAGCCACTTCCTCTTGTATGAAAGACCTTAAATATATATAAATAACATATAAAAGAAAATACCAAAGGATATAAAAGATTATTCCTCATAAGCTATATTTAAGAAGACAGTTGAGAAATTTCTCATGAAAAAATGTTATTATAGTGTCACTTTGGAAGATACATTTTGAAACACTTGTGCTACTCATGACTACTCACCTTTTAGCATTCTATGAAAATATAAATTATTTGCATTTTTATTAACATCAGTCTAACCCATTTAATTTTGTGGTATTTCATGTACTACTCTTCATGTTACATGTTACTCTCCTCGGTAAGTTCATCTACATGCCTCTTGCATTCTTGATGAAACTAGTGACACACTTGTCCATAGTGAAATAATCATATTATTAATTCCACCTGATAGGTCAAAAGATATAATATTCATCATGACATCATAATACACTTTTCCTTAGTTCTTATTCAACTCTAAGGCATGCACCTCAAGATATTTATGAAAGACTGTAAAAGATATTTGATTTTTTCACATAATTTATTTCATAGTACCAGGCTTTTGACTTTATACAGTCATCTTCATGTGACCCAAAAGATGATTGTCAACTCAAAACCTGGGTATTAAGAAATAACTTCTTTGGAAGAAAAGTGTGCTCATCTTTTACAATGAATCATTTTTGATGGAAATGACTCATTGTAAAAAGTGATCATTGTGATTGGCAATAGCACCTCCTATTTAAGAAAGATAAAATTATTCTCACTCATATACTACCAGGAGCCCTTAAATTGATTAAACATGCAGACCGATTTCTTAGAGATATGCCTATAACAGACTATGTGCTGTACCAAGAGTACAGACTCCCCAAGTAAAGAAGACTATAGTTACCTCAGTCCCACTCGTTTCAAGTCGTTCCGTGACATGTGTAGACGAACATTGTCCAAGGTGTAGTCTTCACTGACAACCTAGAATACAAAGCAAAGTTGTCCGATCAACAAGCTCACTGTGAGAGCTTGAACCTGGATTGAGACAATACCAAAGTTACCCTTTGTAGTGATTACACTGACAGAATAGAACACCAATGGGATTTGAAGTGGAGACCCTCAACTCAAGGAAGTATTCAAAAGCCCTTTGGACTGGCATACCACCACCATAGAAAATGTCCTCCTTGACAAAGAGCTAAAAGATTTACATGGAATAATTGAGTGGAAGTACTTATTTCTTCTCGACTCCTAGATTTACACCTAAAAACAGTGTTTGGGCAAATATCCAGACACTGAGGTATTCCAAAAATTCTGACGTAGAGAGGGAACATTTCAAAATTTGCTCTCATTAGGTGCCAATCTGTATTAGTCAAAACAATAGGAATAAATAAATCAATACCACAGCTTTGATTTACCTAAGGAATTTTGACATGAAACAAATCTTCTCCAACTTCCCTTAGCCACTAGTTCCCATGGTTTCTGTCCTTAGTACTCTTGCAAAGGAGTAAAAATCAGATGACAAAGATGCAAGCTGTGTCTACTCTTACCTTTTCTGCTGAGTAGTGATCCACGCCTTGGGAAAGCAACCATTTCATTAACTCATGGTCCGAGGAATGGGTACCACTATCCACGACGCTAATCTGAGGCAGCAAAATTGTTGGGCTGGACTTGGATGCGGTGCCGGGTGATTCAAACCTGTTTTAAAGTGAGTAACTGTGAATATTTGCCCAATTCTAAAAAAAAATATGCTTTAAGACTGATTGAAACCACAATGGATTTGCTCTGACCTGCCAAACCATAAGTGGCAACAGAAGTAGTGAGAACGATCCCATAAAGAATTTTACTTGTGAGACTGGGTGCTGTTAATCTCACGACTAGTTCCTTTTACGTGGCAATGTCCTGTCAAATAACAGTTCTTTTTGAAAATCTTTTGGGTGAACAAAGTGTGACTGTACTTGAAAACCTTCTGTTCACCAGACTCAGCTCGTGGTGATTATATTTTGGCTCACAGAGAGAATGGCCACTTAGAACCCAAACTCAATTTTGGACATTCTGACAGTAGGAAAGGGCATTACACACCACTCCTGACCATGTCTTCAAAAAGAGCATTAAGAAGCTACTACAGAAGATCCACACATCTAGGTATTATCCCCTCCCAACCTTTTGCTGAAAGTTTCAGAAGGATTTTTTTCAAGTTACATGATGTTTTCCTAAGGACTCTCATCACATAGGTATATGTATTACTTTTGTAGTTAATTTAAGCTGAAAAAAAGGTATTAATAAAAATTTAAATGTAACATGAAGTTTTGCTAGAAATTTTGCAGTTTTTCCAGCTCCTTCAGGGGCTTGTGGAATTTCTGCCTTAGATGCCACTATTCTTGAAAGCATATATTATATACTCCCCCTCTCCCATGTCTACAATATGAGAATGTGCACCCACCCTGTGTCCTGCCTCGACCTCCTCTGATCCTCGCTGTTCCGGGTGCCCCACGCTGTGTTCACTGTGGCCCAGAGGAGCGACAGCTGCTGCACCGCCTGGTTCAACAGGGTGACATTGAGTCGCTGCTCTTCGAGGGAATTCCTCAGCACCTCCTGGCACACCTTCTGACCATCCACAATTTCCTGCAAAAGTCTTGACGCACCAAATACAAAAGCAAAAGTGCATCAGCATGGATTTTGATTTTTAAAGTGCTTCAATGCACAATGTTGGCTGCCAAAAGGAAGCAGTGGAATTGCGGTACCAAAATTAAGATTTGACACAGATGAAGCTGAAAACACCCTCATAAATTTTATTCATACATAACCATCGGTATTCAACCCTAACATCCATATGCACAGTAGACGAAATATGAGACACCTTAGGTGCCCTTTACAAAAGGGACACACACCTTCTACACCACATCGCATGCACAGTCAACTACGAGGGCGGTATGATAAGTCAGTGACTTTTTGAATTTCCCGTGCAGTTACTCCAAATGCAACAGTGCTGCCGTCA
>WURS02012094.1:0-12317 GCA_011762765.2 Rhinocypha anisoptera | reverse complement strand
ATGACTTGACTGTCGAAACCTAGGTAGTGAAAAATAAAAATTGTGGAAAAACCAAGTGTGTCATTTATCTTACAATTGCTACCAGTTTATTAATTCAGATTTAGAACTGTGTTGGGGGTGTGTTAATTAACTCAGTAAAAGATTGTTTTAAACCTAGATGAATTCCAAGATACGAGAAGAAATATTTAAAGAAATATACAAAACAATGTATTTCAAATCTGTTTTACTTTTCTGTAAACGTGTTTGAATTAACTACTTATTTTTATGTCCTATGTTGACAATTGGCCAAATAATTTGCTTAAACAATATCAAAAACTGCTGATTATCTTTCTAGGTGTTTAAAAGAGTTGGGTTCTAGTTTTATGATGCATTTCATCTGAACCATTGGCATATTTCTTCTAATATTGTCATTCTGAATAATTAATAGCTAAGAAAACAATTGCAATAAACTAATGTCAAATAAAAAATAGATGTGATAATGTTATTTATTATGTTCAACTGTTTTTTACACATATGACTGAAATGTTTTTATTGTCAATGTCATCCCCCCCTGAACTTTAATTTTTGTCATTCCACTCCTTTATATTTTACACATATTTTGCAAGTGGATTTAAAAATTGAATGTTCTACTCAGTGATCAACGGGGGGAGAGAATAAGAAAGTCAGAGATTGTCATATGGATGTTTGTCAACTGCCCCACTATGTTTGTATGGAATTTTCATGTCTCGTGTTCCATGACATGCTAATATATTTTTTAATAACACCAAGAATAAAATAGCCCAGTCAAAAATCAAAAGAAAAAAATATCAATTACCTAAGCGAGGTTTTCCACCAAGGCAACCAATTACCTAAAAATTGTTTACTCTATACGCATTAATAAGTTGTGAACTAAATTATGAACAAGGACTCCAAAGCATAAAACAAGAAATATTTATTACCAATTTGTCCCATTATCTTTACACCCTGGCTTAGGCACAAACAATGCTAATGCATGCTTCCAGATTTTTTTCTTACCTCATTTTTTATAAACTCACGTGAATGGTAAAAATTAATTACTCATTTAATGACAACAGTGGGACAACTGGGATACTCACTGGAAAGGAGTGTTATATCTATCCAAAAGGCTTCGATATTTTTGGATGGCAGGACCAGATGATGTTTGGGATTCAACAAAGCAACCAGGAATGTAGTCTTGGGGGGAAGGTCCTCTCGATTCAAGGTCATCTCTCAACATATCTTGCCACTGTCCAACTACACGAAGAATGCCGTGAACAAGTGGGCTACACACAGGGAGTTCTGAAAAGAGTAACATGACGAGATAAGTCAATGTGTTTCTGGTTTTAAGGAATCAACGGAGGCACTTTTTGAAGTGTGAATGATTGAATGACGATTGTTACCATTCAATCCTATCACTGAGTTGAATCTTAGTTTTATTAAATAAATAACACCAATCTTCTAAAGATATACAAGTCATATAATTTTCAGTTAAACAGTGACTAAACTGCTATTGCAATTAACAATTTTTCCCTTGAATTTCTTGTGACAGGATAATACAAATGTTATTAAAATAAAAGTTTACCCTTTTTGGGCAGTGTACTCTTAACACCCAAACCAAATTTCATGAGACTTATGATTATTCCATCTAATTTTTTTATAATATTCTTTTTGATGGATAAAAGAAGAGGTAACCCATATAATTGTAGCACTGTTCCAATATAGTTTGACCACTTGAGTTTTTTGACCAAAATTTTGACACTAAAATTTGAACTGCAAACAAGTGTATATAGTATTTCCACATAAACCATAAGTATTATTTTTTTGTAGAGTGCAGAAAAGCTATGTATCAAATGTACATATGGGAATTTACATTGTTTTTTGTCAAACCTTCAATTAAAGACAAAAGTAAAGGTGAATCCTTAATCTATAACTTGGATTCATACAAACAAGATAAAACCTCGTTAAAAGGGTTTCGAGGAATAAAATTTCTATATAGAATATTTTTCCATTTCTATTCTGGAAAAATCAGATGTTTATGCTACTTATTGAAAAATATTACATTTTAGTACCTTTTGTCAGCTTGGACCACTACATTCAGCATAAAATATTTTTAACAAATTACCTGTTTTCAGTTCAGTTGAAATTCAAATGTCTCCCTTCAGGAAAATTTAAAAATTGTGTGATAGAATTTCTACTTGAAAATATTTCTATGATATGACAGACATATTTCTGATACATTTTAATAAAATCTATATTAACATTTATGTTTCATTCATTCATGTGTGTTATGGATGTACTTGTGTATTCAAAAACTCACTCATGCATATCATCCAGTGTCTGTTGTGATTGAGACCTCATAGGAACAAGTAAATTAGAGAATTTAATAGAGTTTAACTTGGTGAAACCACATTATTAATAGAGGAAATAAAACTTTGTCAGTTTCACAAGAGAATTTTTTTTAATAACTGGTTTCATCAAATAGTTGACATCATCTGATGATAACCAGTTATTAAAAGTTGGTTGGTTGGTTGATCATCAGATGATTAAACCAGTTATTAAAAAATAATGATGATTGCCATCATGATATATTTAAAAATTCTCCTATAAAAGAAAAAAAATACTGAAAAGGGTTTATTTACTCTACTTACAAGTAAATAAAAATAAAAAAAATAAAATTAAAATTTTGAAAAATAACATAAAAAAGTAACATGTGACCCCTGCATGTGTATGAATAAGGTGTTTTCCACAACCCTTAGACCCTATCTAGTTGGGGTAAACTGTTGACTATGATTCTATTAACATAGTCTACATGAACATAGTGTACTGATTCGATTAACAGTCTCACCCTGAAGTTCGATCCCAGCAACAGTGAGGAAATCATGCAGCTGCTGCTGAACAAGGCGAATTACAGCCAAACGGAGAACACACCACGAGTAACTGGATGGATTAGAATGCTCTGTGTTTTCCTTAGTGATGGTCCTTGTTCGGAGATTAGCAGCAGGTGTGCTCGTAGTCCCTTCAAAAACATCTTCTTCCTCATCCTCATCATCCCCGTCTTTATCCTCTCCGTCACTGGCTTGGGAATCGGCTGAATCGTAGTCAACGAAATTCTCATCTGTTGGTGTCTGAGGCTGCAAAGTTTCAGAATTAATGTTCTCAAATAAAAATAAATGTACATAAATATACACAAACAAGTTTTAATTTAAAAAATCATGAGAATTCTTATTTATTTAATCTTGAATGTTTATCCTGTCCATTTAAAAATATTTTACACTTAAACAAACCAAATCTCCCAGTTTGAGATACATGTCTGATTCTTTAGAAACCACCTAAAGTTTGGTCTGTAATTTCAGCTGTATCTCATCTATCATTAAAAAAATTGGTAGATATTGGAATTTAACATAAAGATTAGCAAAAATTTGTAAAGATTTTGTCATTTAGACAGCATCTGAAACATAAGTTATGCATTCAGGATTGCAGTAATGGAATAGCCGTAGCAGTTTGACGAATGAGTACTCAGTAAAACTGACCAATATCTGTATGCACTTAAACATGAGGGCAACAATGACAAAAACACCAACTATGATGATGATCTTGTATTGTTGTTAATAGGGTGTATCAATGACTATGGTCAGTAAACATTATGCTTTACAGAAAAAAAATCAATTGGGTGAACTAAACACCCTTGCCCTAGGTGGTACTCAAACCCATGATCTATGGATAGTCTAGTGATTATGGTACCAGCCAGGATATCCCATTGTTCTAATTGTTCTGTTGCCAAGGTATAATAACTGACACACTAGAATACATTTACTGTAGTTACTAAAAAACATACATATCCACTATTACAAAGAATTCAATTTAACCCTCTATGCCCCAGGGTGACTTTGAAGTAACATACCACATTAAAGCACTTTTTGTTACTTTGTTTTCATTTTTAGGCCTCTGTATAACATTCACTGCGTTTACCAAGTGACCTCAGATCGGTCTGAAGTCAGTCCGATCTGAGAATAGGGTAGCGAGCTAACTGAGCATGGTGAGTTTATCTACGCGGATTTAACATATCTATCTTAACTCTCGGTTCCTAATCTCTGTGCGCCCGCCTTATTTCTTTTGTTGCAATAGTTCACGCCAATGGTTAACAAAGTTTGTGGTAGTACGTCACGCAATACTTAGTACAACATAAACTACATTAACTGTTATTACGTGCAATCCTCTTTCAAAAGTCGCCCTATAGTGGAAGAAGGAGTTAACTATGTTATCGTCTATGTTGCCTCATTATATCTTCATCCTTTATCAAGGCTATCAGGTACTCAGTCTCCCTCTCTGACCAGACATTTCTTTTTTTCTCGCATGTCATTTTCCTCTGGAAATTTCTTTTCCTTTCTACAACGTATACAGCTCAAACTGACTCATTAAGAGCATAAGAACGTGGCGTGTCAATCAAAAATGTGATGATAATACCATTATTACATCTACTGACAGTTAACTTTTGTTTTGCCTGCTGACAAAGAAGAGACGAAGTCCGCAACTGAAATCTTCAGATCACTTCGTTTATCAGTCAGACCGATCTGACTCAGATCGATCTGAAATCTAAGGTTGGCTCTTCAAGCGAGCTAACTCGCCTCGCTTCCAGACCGATCTGAGATCGCTTGATAAACGAAGTGATATTGACTTCAAAGTCACAAACCATTTTTTTTCAATTAGATGTTTCTAAATTGAAATTTTCTCTCAAATGAAGTATCAACAAAATGTTGATACTGCACAAGGTACTACATCATAACTTTTTCAGAAAAAACAAAAATTGAAATTTTCTCTCCAATTTAGACAAAATGTTGATACTGCACAAGGTACTATTACATATCTTTTTTTCAGGAAAAAAAAAATGGGTTATAGAGGGTTAATTTAGTGTGGTATATTACTTATTAGCATAATATTGATAAAATGAGTGAGTCAACATAACAATACCAACCTTTAATAAAAAGTATGAAACCATTGACATTTCAGGTGGAATGAACTGCTCTCTGAATGTCGGCCGGTCTTCCTTCATGTTGAGAGGTTGAGGAGTGCCTCCTGGTTGGGATCCAGGCTGTCCCCCTAGCAGCCTCATGTTCAACCTAACCCTCTGCTTGCTTAGGCTTGTTGTCACTGTATTCCACACACCCTCGCCCATTCCTATGCTATCAGCATCTTTATCAAGGCTACCAGATCCACTGCCAGCCTGTTTTCAAGAAAATATTAGTTTTCAGAAATGGTCACCCTCAGGAAATGAAAAAAAAACAAAAAAACGTTTCCTGAAACAACTGCAATGAATATAATCAGAATACATTAACTACTTATCATTACGACAGAATTTTCATTTTCCAGTTCAATTACAAATGGGTCACATGAGTCTAGACATGATTTAATTTTTCAAAGTGCAGTAGGACCTTGATTAACCAGCCTAAATGGGTAAGAGGGTCAGCTGGATAATCTGGGAATCTGGTTAAACAGCAGGTGGAAAATTTATACTTAGAGAAAATGGCATGAAAAAAATTATTTTATTTGGAAACAATTGTTTCATAACTACAACTTGTTTATCCACCAATTTAATATTGTTACTAGTAGCAGTAGTATTTTTGTTTATAGGGTGCTTCAACGGCTGTGGTCATTTCGCACCTCATCAAATCATAGAAAAAACCCTGACAAAAACAACAGCCATTCCCTAGGCAGGATTTGAACCTGCGACGTTTGGGTTAGCTGGCGAGCATGCTACCCATACTGTTGCTCCAATATACAGCTTACTTTACAAAATTTTTATCATAAAAATTGTAATTATTCACCTATAAATTGCCAATTATTCCTACGATCCACTCCACACATTTTAGCAGTGAAATCCATTCAGTTACTACACTAAAGAGGAAAATTATGAATTCAGGGATAAATAATGTTGATTTCGTAAAAACATCAATATATCGAATTTGAATAATGGTCATATACCAAATATTTGAATACCTAATAATGCTAGAATTGCAACTAATAATTGCAAAAAACTAACAATAACAATTAAGAATGCAAATAATTAAATACTTTTCTGCTAAATTATTTATTTCTGTTTAAGTAAAAAGCTTTTTAAGTCACCAAAATTTAGCATATATGATAAAAAGAAAGGAAATGAATGTCAGAATTGGTTAAGTGAGGTAAGATAAGATGGACAGGGGTGGAGTGAGCACTAAACAGCACCAGAATACGTTTTCACATGTTATTCACCTGGGTTGAGCCAACAGCATTCGCACCACTTCCTACTGCGGCTACTTTAAGGAGTTTCTTAACACCACCTCCAAAAAGTGATGCCCACGTGTTGTTAGTGAAACGCTGTCCCGTTAGGCGGTAGAGAATGCTTGAATCACACGTAGAAAGAGCGTAAACCACTAGGCTGATAAAAGTGGCAACAAAAGCTTCCACTAAGAGAATGTTGAGTCTTGGTGTATCTTCATCCTTTTCTCGAGCCAGGAGGGCACGCAAATTGGCGACACCTAAAGACATAATCAGAAATAGTGAACAATTTCAACACATTATGTGATTCTGTTGTTGAATTTCCACTTTACCAAGCGAATGTGTTTATCTTATCCTCTCAGATATCCCAAGTATTACAATCCATACCTTCACATAATCTACTGTAGTTACTATCATCACAGTCAGTTACATTTTGGGAAATTTTCTACTGTCGCTCACAGCCAACAAGAAGTATTTTTGCTTTTATAGGGTACATTGATGGCTATGGTCATTCAGAACCTCTTCATATCATAGAAAAAACCGGTATATAGTGCGTTCCACATTTAGTTGACAGAATGGGATCTTATATGGAATAGTTCCCCATGGCTGGTGCAATGTTGCCAAAAGCAGCAGGAAATTAAACTTTAGCGATGAGAAATTTAAAATATCTTTCCTGAAGTAGAAACTAATGGTTAATTGAATGGTGTAATTTATTTTCCATTATTATTTCAAACAAAAGTATAAAAAAATATTTTCTTGTGTAACCGTGGGAAAAGCGAAAATTCTTATTTTATGTTTATCACACTGTTGTCAACAAACCGTAACACATATAGTCCTAAAATTTTAGCATACTATTCCTCGTAGCTTATATTCCACAATAACATACGCAGGTACAAACTATAATTAGTTTTAATATATCTGTAAATTATACATCAACTTCAGAACCTAAAATTGAAATTATTTAAGGAAAAAAGTAGTCACCTACTAAGTTGCATACCTTGAAAATAGACCTATACATCCTGTGTATGAAATTTAGACAAACCACACACAACATCCATGCCCTGGGTGGGACTAGAACATTCATTATCTTTTTCTCTGTTTTTAATATTACAGTTGTCATTATTTATTCAATGCAAGGGCAGTATTGGCTGCTTTTGAATTAATTACAATAAATAAACTCACGACCTTTGAGGTACCCAGAGAGAACACTTCCCCCAAACTAACATAGTCAGCTTGACACACACTAACGGTTGAGATATTATTGATATTATCTGTTATTAAAATAATTAATAATGCATTCAGAATTTTTATTTGCAACATTATGGCTTGCAAGTAAGCAATCTGTGTTAAAATTACCATTCAATTTAATGACCTAATAAACTATAAAATATTTATCAATAAATGGTTTTAAATAATATTTTTCTTGAGGAATGATTACTGAGAAAATTGAATATAATTAAATATGTCATGAAACATAAGATTATAATTTGAATAATTACACAAGACCATGGGAATTAACTTTAATATTTTACTTGTAGCATCATTTCATGAAATCATTTAAAAACAACAAGTATCATATAATACTTTATTAGTCATATGGATAGCGATTTGTGATATGTGACTAATAGAATAAAAAAATGTATATATTTATCTTTTTATTATGTTCTTAATGAGAATTTTATGAAATGAATGATGAATATCTAAATCATTCTTTTATGAATATCTTAATGAAAAAATGATTCATTTTATTTAAAAAATGGTACAGTGAATATTGACAGTAAACAATTAAATAAAAGTGTTGCAAATAACAATAATCTTACCTGGCCATTTACTAGGCATTGTGGTCACTTGCAGTGGCTCATCACTGCTATATCTTCTTCTTCGATTATGCCCAGCGATTAAATGACTATTTGGATTGACAATATTTATTCGAGCTATATTCTCAATACCAGCATTTTGATAACTGAAAAATACAAATAATTAGCAAATTAAAACGTGTAATACTTATATTCTCTATTAATAGTAAAAATAACGCTTGTGCGTGACACGGAAAAGTTAGTCAAGGAAAAGAAATTTACTGTTCCAATATTATGACCAAATAAGAGTAATCAGTTTAGTCATTCAATTCATTTAATTCTATGAATGGTTCATTTTTTGGAACATATTTTCTAAGTATGTTAAGTTCATTTACATACAATACCAAAAATTCTTATGAATGTGAATGGAGGAAGAAACTACTGAGGCAATACAAAAAAAAGAGTAGAGACAACTTAAATATTTTAAATATTCTATTTTTAATTAAAGATAAATAAAGGATGACTTGCTTACCATATTAATTTCTTATCTTTAATAATATACACTTTAAAAATTTATTTTATGGTGCAGGCTCATCAAAATTGCCAAGTGCTCTTTACCAATGAATATTTTAAAAACATTAAAATTGCTGATGAATACCTGTCTTGTTGCTGCTGCTTGATACTGAATGAATCTGAATCACATAGTGACTGGTAGATACATGCTGAAAGGGCCACTGAAAGATCTCTCAACACAAACACCTCAGAAAACCTTGTTCTTACTGGCATTGGAGGAGAGCGAAGTTCTACTATAGTCTGAAGCATATCATGAGTTTTGGACTGAAAGTAAGAGCCAGAAATTGATAGCAGGAATTAACATATTACATTTTAAGAGTCTCAAGAAATAATCATATATACTATCATACGAAAAAATTCATTCTTAGTACAATGAAAACTTAATTAATAAAAAAATAATAATTCAATGAAGGATAGCATTGAGTGTAACACTCAATGCTAAGTACTGTTAACATGAAATGGTTTCTCAAATTTAACAACTACCACAGCATTAAAATTTTCATTTTCTCATGGTCTCCATTATTTTATATTTGATTTATTCCTGGCTATTTCTTAAGGTTGATTGTTTTTAAATTATTTTCCTGAACACATATCTCCTACAATTACTAACTTCACTCACAAATTTCAATTAACACTTAGAAAAATAATTCTTTCTTTCCATCATAAACATACTAACATTGCCCAAAATAGAAAATCAGGAATCCCAAATTTAAACTAATGTCAGATTGGCATTCCTTGTATTTAATTGGATTTTACTTATATTTCTGACAAATAAGGTCACTATATTTGAGTATGGAAAGCAGTAAATCATTATTGCAGACTATTTATATAACAATACAAAATTCAAAACAGGCACCAAATACAACACTTTTAAATGTCACTACATACTTGGAGATAATTTTTTCCATAAAAAATTAATCAAGAGAATAAAAAAGTTAGACCAACCTGGAGATGACGAACAGGATCAGCAATTACTGTCTTGTTGCACGCAACACTAGCAGAAAGTAAAGGTAAAGTAGTAGGAAAAGGTAAGGGAGAAAGCAATTGTTGCTGAGTTTTCTCTTGTTGAAGCTCCTGGAGAAGGATTACTAGTTCCATACGGACAGATGCTAAGCCACCTCCACTGGCTCCATGTAAACTACAGTAGCTCAACAAAGTACGTAGCAGAGTTTCATTGGCTGAAAATGACAGATTACATATTTAAAACTTGGTGGTTAAGACTACAAGTAAACAACTTCAGATATATTATGGCGAGAAAGGGATTGATGAGACTATGGATTTCAAAGATTTATATCAGTTATGTGAAGGGTACAGTTGCTTGTTCCAAGGTAAAATCTTTTGATTTTATTAGCAATTAGTCTTCAACAGCTGAACAATTTTAAAAATTATTTCACATTTCAACTAAAACACATCAAATAAGTATTAGATATTAAAAATAAGCTTCAAATACCTTTCAACCATTTTTTTCTCCTAGCGGCACGGTGCACTTTGGCTTCAAAGTCAAACTTTTCAGCCAAAAGAATCTCATGTAGAGTGGGTTTTTCCCCTGGTCTCATTGTCGTAGGAGTCATGTTGTGATGCTCTCTGAATTCTGGATCCATTAATGGGTCTTCTACAAAGGGTAAATGAAAAGCAACATGTGCTAATATGAGTCACACACGGAAAAAATCCTACACCAATAGTACATACATAAGATTTAATGAGCATGCAAAGAGATAGTTATTAATGGATTAGATATTTTAAGCTATTTACAGAAGAGGAAATGATAGTAGTTGGTTGCTAAAGTATAGAAAAGGAACTGGGGAGGAGAGTAACATGAAAAAATTCGGTAGAGATATCTCTCATTCAGCATGGGAATTACATTTGTGAAAAATCCTGTGGTTAACAAAACCATGGTTGGAAAACCACTAAGTATGTGGGAAATCAGAAGTTAGGTTTTACTTTCCACCAAACTATAGAAAAAATTTTCACAACCTTATTAGACTGGAATAATTTTCATTTATAAAAAGACAGAAATATTCCTACCCACTCTTCGATAGTGATCTCTCATACAATAGTCAATACCTTGTTGAAAAAATTAAACAAAGCTTCACTTCCATCTGTGTCCAAATTATGGAACTCAATGAACAGAGTTTATTCCCAATCATTGAATCATTTAAAATATTTACTTCCTTGGCACGATCTTAAGTGGTTGGTCAAAACCATGCAATCACAAAGGTTGAGAAAGATAGTACTAAAAAAATGGGCCATGGATAACCAAGGGCTGTAGTAGAAAAAACTGCAGTTGAAAAGGGAAACCTTTACCAGATTATTATACATCGAAGAAGAGGTGCACCTTACTTATTCATGTGTAAATCTAAATAACACTCAGAGTGACCACAAATATTATGTGCCTAATCAACTTAAAGAAATACATATGTGACTTTAACAACAAAATACCTCATGTAAAAGAGGAATGGAAAATGAATTATGGAAGATGTGAAAAATAGGGAGAAGATGGGTGTTTAATATATTGAATCAAATAAAGTCATCAAAGAAAACAGAACTTTACCAAATAAAGGGTTAAACATATTATGTTAGTGACTGCAGAAAAAATGTTCTCTATAAACTTGGTTAATGGGATGCTAAAGTATATTCCACTTTTATCTTTCAATCTTAAATACACAATTAAGCTTATGTAATAGCAGGAAACAAATAAAGCAAGAAATGAAAATTATTGCACATAAGAATCAATGTTATGTACCCAAATCATTAGGATAAGTCGTCTCACCACCGGGACCACTCTGGGAAGGCCCGCCAGCACTATAATTACAAAGATGTTTCAGAGCTTCAACTTCTCGTTCGAGCCATACATAGAGCTGATAACGAAGCTGACCACCATCTACTTCAAAACCAGTTGCCAGGGTTGACACTTCTTCCATTAGTATCTTCAGACAAGCAACAAATTTCAGCTGCTGCGCCATAATGTCTAAATCAGGTCCACAGATGCCATCCTCACTCTTGTCACCATCTTCAGTATCTTCCCTCTTACCTATTAAAATCATTTTTAAAAATTTTCAAACACATTTTACATTGCTTTAACAGCTAATTATTAAAACACCTTATAGCTTATTTATGAGACCAGGGGAAAAAAGGAAAAGTCCTGATTTATATTCGTAATTCTCAAATAGAAAAGTTTATAATAAAACAGCATATAAAAATATGTTCATAAAAGAAGTAGAATAAATATCGATAATTGACATAAGTAAATGGAGTTCCACAAGGTAGAGCCGAAACGTCTCTTTTATCCTTTCTTGTCGTTAATTCTTTTTATAAATTTACTACTGAATGATGGAAATTGTGGTTTAATGAGCTCTAAACTCTATAACTTTAACCAAGAGAAAATGGAATAGCTGACAAATGTGATACATATGAATGTGTGTGCAAGCCTGATAAACAGCCCATAAGGACTTTTTATCAATGCCCCATTTTTTATCACATTTTTATTAACTCGCAGCCGTCTCAATGGCTCCACGGTAGTGTGTGGGATTGCCATCCTAGGGGTCGTGGGTTCGAGCCTCACAGGGGTAACTTTTTTTTTGTCGCCAAAAAGTGTGAATTTTTCAGGGCTGTCGAGGGATCATTGAAAGAGTTGGACTAATTGGGATAATATTAATGGCTCCGGTGTAACGCGGTGGAAAATTTCCATATTGGAAA
>WURS02012083.1:0-12319 GCA_011762765.2 Rhinocypha anisoptera | reverse complement strand
AAAAAATATGACATAACCGGGAATCGAACCCGGGACCTTCCGATTACATGTCGAATGCTCTACCAGCTGAGCTATTATACCACGTGCAATCTTCCCATGAAAATACTTAAAGTGTATTTGACAACACAGTTGCTCTTGACACAAGGGTGAGAGGTTTTGGTATTATATATATAATGTGCGGACATACCCTCTAGATTGTACACTCCGATTCTAATTACAAGATTCTAATTAACTCTCACACTAACATCATAATGCATCTGCGGGAGTCGTTCATAATTCAGCGTTGTTTAATGTCTCTATGGCATCCCTGTCAAGTGCAACATTTAGCCATGGAGGTAGTTTTTTCTCAGCGTGTTTTTATACATCGAAACGAAAAGCAACGGAACAGGCGTTGCCAATAAGCCCGGTGGTGCTGGCACGGCAATCCACAATCCACCACCACCGCTTACACGGCAGCGCTGCGTTCGTCTGCGTTCGACTGTCTGTGTACGTACGACGTGACGTCATGAAAAACTAAGGAAGTCGTTCACCGAAGGCGAAGGTGAACCGGTCCGACACACGTGTCACATATTTATTTTTTCAGGACCGCTCACACAGATCACCTCCCTGGTAAACTGCACCCGCATCCGGTGCGGGGATAAAAAAAAAAAAAGTCACAGTTTAAGTACACCTTCGACGGACGGATTTTTAAAACTCAATAACGGATGCTATTAGTTGATCATTCCCATTGGCGTGGAGGCGTGGGGGTTTTAGGGAATTCAGAGCAACGGGCACACCGGCGGTGTGATGATAAGTGCTCGTCCGATAGGGGAGGGCACCGATGAGAGAGAGGGAGGGAGGGAGAGAGGGAGGGGGAGGGAGGGGGAGGGAGAGAGGGGGCGAGAGGGCGGACGGGGGGGGAGGGGAAGGAACGTAAAGTCGTTTCCGGCGTCTCGTCGCCGAGGTGCTTAATTTCCGCTCCCTTCATCTCTCCGTCCCCCCTCTCTCCACTCCACCCTCTCTTCTCTTTTGCCTTACTAATTCCGCGCGCCATGCTTGAAGATAATGCGAGCACGTGATCGGAAGACTTTTCCGTCTCCTATTATGAGGAAGGAGGGAGAGGTAGAGAGAGAGAGAGAGAGTGAGAGGGAAGACAGAGGCGCGCTCAGAGAGGGGAGGGGTCTGCAAGTCGTCATCCAGTCCTCGGTCCCTTCGATGCTCGGCACTTTTTTTCTGCCTTAACCTTTCGCTTCCTTCCTGAATTCAATCGCAATGATACGCATGGGTTGGCTCAATTGGCCAAAAGGGCCATGTGTATTAACCTTCCTTTCCACTCTTCCTTTCCTTCCAAAATTTTCTGAAATCTCACAGAAATTATCTTTTATATTTGGTGCCTCAACTTGAGTGCTCCAATTTATTAAAATATTGAATTATTGAAATATTGTATTTTAATTTCAGTAGAATTATATATTGATCATTGTTCGCAAAATTGTGTAACTAACTCTTCATTTCCTTTCCTTCTGAGTTAAGCTCAATAATATAGTCATGGTATATAGGAACCTGCTTTAACTTATCGCATAATCTTCCTGGCCGTATTTCAGACTGGATTATCCCTTATAGTTAATCCATTCCGTTCTTCCATATGCTGGAGAATTTTGGATTTTCTAACTAGCTTTTGCTAAAGATGATTTTCAATGGACGGCTTCTTCTTCATATATGTCCAGAGATGGTTGGATACTGTCAATTCGTGGTTCGTTCACTGCATCATTTGTAATATGTAAGTGGCTGCTTGTAAAATATTTTAATATTAAAATAAAATATACTGAAATAAAAAATACGCTATAATAATACATGATGATTGATTAATGCGACAGAAGCTTAACAAAGATAATGTGCGTATCCTTAACTATATGAATAAGTTGTTAATGTAGATATAAGCATTTCTATTTGTTGGTTTGACTAGTCGCTGCATCTTGTGCCATCTTTCTTTTTTCTTTATAGTTAACATAGTAACGGTCATTATCTATCGTGTAAACACTTAGCTAGACTTGCTAGTTTGTAAATATTTAGGTTACGGTATGATTTTAATAAAAATGTATTATCTTCCGTATTATTTCTCTATTTAAGTTTGTTATTCAACGCATATTTTAAATATATTTTTTGTGAGATTAAGTTCTAATTGACATTTAAAATCTATAAGAAACATTTTAAGGCAATTGTGTGTAATGTTCATTGAATTAAATATCAAGTTTTTTTTTGTCGACATTCATTGATATTGGATTTAGAATTTAGAAATATAAGTATTTTTCTTATAAAATTTAGAAAAGGAATATCCTTATGGAATTTTACTTGAATGCCGTGCAGTAATTCTCTATTCAATATTTCAGTTTTTTTTACTGTTGGCTTTTTCCATTATGCATTACGGCATAGAATTGGATATTACTAACGGAAAAAGTTCACATATATGAATTTTAGAAAACAGCCTTTCACTTCTAATTACCGGTGAGTCAAATATTAATATATTCTGGATAGGAATTACAGTTCAACTAGCAGAAGTTTCGTTATGACAATTTTCATGAGAGCGAAATATAAAATATGTTAATGACTTGAAGTTTTCAGTCCGAAAAGAACGCTAAACTACGAAACTCGCTAGTCATTGCAAACTCGAAACCCAAAGCTAAGTGCGTTGATCCGTCAGTCCTTTCCGCAGCATTCTAATTGCTTGCTCACTTCAATCAAATTTCTTGCACTCCTGTTCATTTTAACTCGGGAACTGTGCCATCTAAGTATTTTTTCGAGACGTGGAGTATTAATGGCACGTGAAACCAAAGAGACAACAACCTGTTTCTACCTTTGAACTCCACCTTAGGACCAGGAAGTTTGTTATAAATGCTCTGTGGATATTAGTCTTTGATCTCGAACTGACTCCAAAAAGTGGACTTTATCATAGTTGAGTTGCAACGATAATTAATTTGTATACTACTAGTGAATTTCAACTTTGTTACATTATTATTTTACTTCCTCGAGACTCTTGGACGTTGATTCGCTCATTATAACGCGATATATTCGTAGCATAAATCCTTTTACCAGGCATGATCAGGGTGTAGTTTCCAATTTGTGGTGTGACAGAAAGTAAGATATTACGATGCATTCATTTGTATTCTACTATAGATGCTTTTTTGTCGTAGTTATTGTTTAAATTTTTACTTAGGTTCTAAGTCCTTTCCCTTTCCCAAGCGTCGCCTCACAAATATTCTCTTTCGTTCGAAACTCTCATTTTGTTTCCCTCGTAGTGAACGTACATGTACCGAAAGTGATGTCAGCCATCTTTCCACCATATATTTTTCTTAATATCACCGGAAAAGTTCTCCCCCTAAAAAAAAAATCCTCATCTTTTTTCTACTCTTCCCTTCGTCAGTCATGGTAAACTTTTATGTTTTATCAGCATCAACGTAAGAGTGACAGCCACCCCAAAGCGGAATGTCTAAATTAAAAGTTAAAGTGTTAGTATTAAATTATTATGGACGGTATTACTGACAGATTGAAGCTTACTACTACCTTTTAAAATGCTGTTTTGTGCCATTCATTATCCGAGTCTATCCGATGTGTGCCGTTTGCAAGCCGTGTGACCACAAGGTGTGCGGGGCTTACTCGTCTATAGTCGTGCAAGCGACAACACTCGAAGCAAGACGAGTTCCGTCGCTCCGCCGCGGTTCGTTCCAGCCCACCAGGTTGTGTTGCATTGTAGATTTAGGAGAAGATTTCCCCATTTTTATTTGACACCTGCCGATTGGTTTACATAGTTTATTCATACTAGTATCGTTTTTCCTCCCGCGTTTAAATTTAAAATGATTTTTCCTCGAACTGCGACGCATTCCCATGCGGAAGACACTTCCAGTGAAATGCGACCCCTGCCTGTCCCCCGTTAGCCCCGCCCCCCGAAGTTAACAAAGCAGCTTCGACTTTGACTATCGCTTCCTGCTGACGCTTCATTGTTCGCCGCTCGACTCGCACGCAAAGGAATGCATTATTATTTCTCTCGGGAAAAACGAGCCTCCAGCTCGTGTTCGTTCCTTTAATTCGCCGCCCGCCCCTATGCAAACATAATTCCTGCCCGCGGAGGCGACCTTTTCCCCGCTTCAAAGGAAGGTTTTAATAATCCTGCGAATACGCTACTATTGCCCGCGTGCGAAAAGGTGTATTCGCCCCAGTGTAACTTTAACCTTGGAAAAAGTAGAAACAGGAGTTTACAATCGACTAAAAGCTTATGGCGTCCTTAGTAAACGAGGTTTTAAAAAGTTAATTTTTTTGCTACGATAAGTCAGTCTAACTGGAATTAGTGCGATTGGGGGAAAAATGAACGAAATTCAAACCCACCTAATGAGCCTAAATCATTCCCTACTTGTAAGATAACATCAAGGATAATTATTCCCTGCCGTTTTTTTCCAAAGGTACATTTTCACTAGCATCATCCCACGAGGAACAGCGTGTAAAAAGCAGTCTAATGAAATGGCAAGATTGAAATAGGAAACACTAATTACTAGAAATGATGGAGGAAAAGTTGGCAGGGAAAATGTTCTAACGCCTCATGTTAATTATAGGCATTTCAGATCAATTTAATTTCAGATTGTTAATTTTATTTTGATGTATAATTTCGTTTAATGGGAGACCGAAATTTTTGGTTTTAAATTCGGATAGTGATTGCATGTTCAAATGCTCAAAGCAGTAAAAAAATATAATCACGTTTCTTATTTAATTCATTGCTAGCTAATTATGATATAGAGTTACACTTATATAAGTAAGTAACCGAATATAGAATAGAAAGCAACCTTAGAGAACTAATCATCAAGGGCATATGGTGTAGAGCAAAAATATATAGGTATCTATAATATAACAGTAACTAACAGAAAATAATCGCTATCTGTTGTCCTAATTACCCTCGACTCAATTTCGCAAGGAAAAATTAAATTTTACATCTATCCGTTCTACATTCCATCTCTCCGATTTGATGTATTTGATCTGGTCTAACTTAGTAAGATGGGGTTTGTAATATGACTATAATCTCATTGCTGAAGTGATTTTCCTCAAGTTCACACTGGAAATTAAACGTACGATCAATTAGTGGCTCCCAATCTAATTCCTTCATTGACATCGTTACTCTGCTATGTTGTTCATAACAACCTTTTACAAATCTAACTGCTCCACGTCGTACTCTATCTAATTCCAAAACTAACCCTGCCTCATGGGGATCCCATACGCTCGCAGCAAACTCTTTAAGTATGTGTGGCCTAACGAGCATAGAATAACAGCGCTCCTTTACCTTCTAATTACATTTCCCAAGCATCTTTCGTGTGAATCCTCATTTTTTATTCGAATATGCTTTCCCCACGCCTGGACTATATTTATCATAGTATTCATATATTGGAACTGTTGTTATATTTGCTTCATTTTGACTGTAAATATTTTCGGGTGAACAACGCTTTCTCCAAAAGTTCATCGCCACGCATTTTTTCAAAGTTAATTTTAACTTCCAAGCTATTTTTAAAGTATACAGTCTCTAGAACGCTGCGGACTTCCTTTGTCTGGTCTTTAAAAAAAATATCTTTCCATATCTTCCTGTACGTAAGGAGCGGCAATTTATCTCTAATCCTCCTCATTTGCATCGTTTTTCTTACGGCTTTCCGCACAATTAAGGGGACGTCATTCCTTTCAAGGAATCCAATGTTGTGGCTTGAACTTTTTCGTCATTGTTGACAACCAAATACTCGTAAAGCTCGATGAAAGTTTCATTTCATGACTACTACTGTAGTAATCCATGGAGAGACTGCACAATTTTTGAGGGGTTATTTCTGGTGCCTAAAATACGAGGGGGAGAGAGAGGGAGAGAGAGGAGGGAACATACACTCTACCGAGTACACGGGTTTTATATTCGCGCTTTTATTGAGGAAGAGAAAAGTGCCCGCAGGACAGAAATATTTGAATGTGAACCCCCTTTACTCGCTCAATCCCTGGGAGTGCTTACTGTGGTTTATTAACCGAAATCCGCTCAGGGATTTCTAATTTTAACTCTCCGCGTTACCTAATGGTGGGAATCCACTTCTTCGATGCTCTGTGATCGAAGGGGTATTCAGAAAATGTGTAGCGAAAAGTGCACTGAACGCCATAGTCACAAGCACCGCACATAACATAGGCCGTCTCGGCAATGTTTATGGCATTTTAATTTTATATGAATCTTGTGCTCTATTGTCATTATGAGTGCATCTATCAGGTGAAAGATGTTCCAGATTTCGACGCTTTCAGTTGCCGCTGATAATAATCAATCAAAAAAAAGCATCCTTGTATCTACATTAGACACGTGAATAATATAAAATTATTTTAGAGATGATTTCAAAAAGCTTTGTAATTACCGATGGACACAGTATTAATACGCAAATCTGTACAGTGGAAGAGTGTTCCTCGTGTATTTTACCTTCATTCGTAATTGTTAATCCCACTTGTTACCTTGACCCCGTGATCGATATATGCAATTTAGGAGATAAATCTCTCCATTTCAATTATTCGAAATAGTAGTAGCCCACTCCCTTCTTAAGTTGTTATATTAAACAGGATCGGCACACATGTCACTAAGCTTTCAGCCTCATAGACCTCACTTTTGTGCCACCATCGAATGAATCAGATTTGGAAACCATTTATTTCGCTTTTCTCTCGCTTTTCATTTACTATTCCAATGTCTTCTCGCTTTCATTATTCCTTATCTTTCTTTTTCATTTCGTAAGCCGAGGATTTCATTATTTTTTTTATTTACTGCCTTGTTCAAAACATAATAAACAGTCCCTCTTCTGGAAAATCCTTAATTTTCTACGTACTTTTTTTTTTACTATTATCTTGGATAAGCCGTTTTCAGTTTTGAATACCGTATATGTTTTGAGGTTTTCAATTTATTTCCAAAGAGAACGCGTCTAAATGAAAATAAAATAGGCCGAATGAATAGAAATAGACTATAATTCATCTCCATATGTCTTTATTGACACGACAGAGAAAAGAGAACAGCTTCTCCGTTCGTGAATTTTAAATGACGTCTCCCTTTTAGACGTTCCATTGCATTGTTGCCATGCCACGAGACTTCTTGAGCGAGAACCTCTTGTTTGACGGTAATGACCTAATTCGACGTCTGCTTATCAGAGAGTTGAACTGGTTCTCAGATTATGAGTTTCTGTGTTTTCATTTAGGTTTAAAAGTTCTGTAAGATAAAATATTTTTATAGCCCTATAAAACGAATCAGTTATGGTTAACTTTTAAGATTTCTTTTATTTATGCTTTTTTTAAATATATACTCTCGATGTGAATTTATTTTCCTCGGAGATATGGTGTTGCGTAACATATGACTCTATATTCTTAACTGATAACCTGTGGTTTTACGGAATTTGGATGCTTACGCGATAATTGTTCACAAAGCTTAGTTTCAGATCTAACTTTCTAATTCTTTCTCAGAAATTAAAAATAACTAAAAGTTTACTATTTCATGGAAGGGTTCCTTATTTGACAGCAAACAAACAACCAAGAAGCAAAGGCACACATTCAATCAAAGAAAAATATTTTTGGCTATTAATTAATGGCATAACTGTGATCCACCATTGGCATTTACATATATATGAATGAAAATCTCTCATGTCGAGGGATAGATACTAACTGATTAAATATTTACAACTCGAGCAAATAATTTTCCAAGCTTAAAATTTCGTTCGTTTATTCCAAAGGGCGCAATATACAAACAGTGTACAATGTAATTAACTTTCTCGTTCCACATTAATTTGGTACAATGGTATGTCCTTGACTTGTCCAAAGACAATAATTTGTAATTTCTTGCACTTTCTGTATAGTCCCGATAAATTTTAAAGTTTCGTAACCATATAAAACCAATTAGGACTACTCCGATTATGTCAAAGTCCCCGAAGTACTTCGTATACTGATTATGGAACGAATGATTCATGATGTTATAGTATAATATAAGAGCAATTGATTGCTCTTATATTATACTCAACATGATAAAATTTTACCACATCACGCCCGATACTTCTCTCTTTGGATAATGTTATAGTTTCTTTATAATATACCGCCGTGCAAAAAGTAAAAAAGAATGATGTTAACATACGTACGATCGTACGTATAAAATATTGTTGATATTATTAAACGTCATGAAATGAAATGGATCGATATCTTTAATCTTTATTGAAAAATCTTTTAAAGCTCAACAGTGCATTTGTCGTCTTAACTTCCGTCATTTTTAAAATCCAGATGATGAAATTTCTTACCGAGCAAGATGCGTAAAAGTTCAAATGAGAAGTTTTTTCGTGTCTTAGTGGAGGGTTATGAAAATTTCGTTTAATTAAAACCTTAGTGTTCAAAAGTGGTCGTGGTGTGTCCGTATTAGTAAATGGAATGGTTCAATTTGGTTTTACCTAACACACCAGGTCGGTTCTACATGGACGGAACATTGAAATTTGGAAACGTCTAAGTCATTTGTAAGGTCCTCTGAGAGGATATTCAACATTTTAATTGCATTTTACATGTGAAAATACTGGATGCGCCACCATGCTAGCTTCACTTATAAATACATATGCCAGAATTGAGTGCGATGGAAGGATGAAATAAGCAAGGCGAGAGTGTTATCCGGAGTGACCCAAAGGGTTATCGCACGGCCTAGCTCCCGTTCTCAAGAACTGAGTAAGCCTCGACCAACAGCGTTGTATAGAAAAGTCATTTGAAGGACCAGTACGAACACGAGTGTAGGGGGAAAATGCGCGGACATCGTTCTTTTTAGATTAATTTTAAATCACAAAGGGATAATTTGTTTTACTGTTTCGAGACCCTTTACCGGCAAAGAAAAGTGGAGTAGACTCAGTTGCTCGAAATTGTTTCATCAAATGTTCTCCTCATCTTCAAAGTCGGGACACTTTCATCCCCGTCCCTTTTTTTCCCCAATGTTACTTCATTTTTTCGTAGATATTCAGGAACTTTCTGCTCAAACTTTTAATATTTTCTCAGTGTCGTTCCATGCTTTCCACTTTTATCAGCTGCATGTTGCAATTTTTTTTATCCAAGTAGATGTTTTCATCGGAATTTCTCGGTGCCATATACGATGTCAAAGGCATCTTGCGTCCTTATTAATTCTGGCGCCTTTGTCGTCGCATGTATGACAAATTATTAAAATTGTTGTTATTTAATCCCTATTTCTGCTCAGGTATTGAATAAGCTGTGTTTCTTAGAAACTTTAAACGGCGTGAAGTTATTTTGTTGTTCACTTTATACTATGCTATCATCTAGGAATCCAATAGTATTTTGGACATTTTTATTAAAAAAATAGATGTGTGGTTTATTTTGAAATATATCCGCCTAAAGTTATCCCATGTCGATAGTTATTCAGTATGAAAGGATGAAAAGTTTACTGATTACAAACTATTGGAGATAAGAAGGTTTATTCCTTTTGTTAAAAATGAGGAAGTAGGTACTTAAAAATTACATAAAAGAACAATTTTATTTTACCGTGTACTAAACTAAAAATATTTATGTATCGAGTTTCACGTCAGTAGAGAGCTTGAAGCAGTCACCTGAAACCATCTCTAGAAGATTTGGATAGGACCCAGAGAAGAGCTTTCTCCTTCGGATTAAGTCTTAAACACAAAGCGGCAGCTGCTAAACGCCCTCAGTCCTTCTACTCTTAGTTATTACGGCGTTGGAACAAATTTTCTGGCACCAAAATATTCTCATTGAATGGAAAAGTTAAGGAATAAAGGAAAATGTAACACGAAACTAACACCGATTTACTTACCTGACTTCCCTTTTTAAAATCCTAATCGCACACCGGCTTTGGGCGCAACGCAAGTCCTCCAAGATAAAAATAAATGCTTAATGGAAGAACTTTTATTATTTTCATTCATGTATTGTAAGTGGCCATCATCATAATGGATGGAAAATATGTTTATAGACTTGCAGGTACTTTCAAGTTTGTTTATTGTGGCCAATAATGCCAAAAATATTGCATAAAATCCAAGTGTTCCTTGCTAATATCACTTCCTGCTCAATATTGTTAGTATAAACTAGAGCTTTTCGTGCAAAATCCGACGAAATCAATCAAATTATGATGATCCTTTTGATATGTGAATTTTGTTCGTGTGATACAAGAGATATGTCATGTCATTGTTTGTTAAAAAGGGGAAAATTGGCTCTATTCAATCTACCTTACCGTAAATTGGGTATTTTCATGCTTTACTTTGTGGAAGAGATTCATAATGAAGATGAAAACACTTGGTTTTTCCACATGAAAATATTTTATTAATAATTTAGACCTAGGTTTCGACTTGTAAATTCATCTTCACCTAATTATAATTAATAATAACGTAATTATTAATAAAATATTTTCATGTGGAAAAACCAAGTGTTTTCATTTTCATTACCTTAACGTAACTTTATCAATCCATTCCATTGTAGAATATGTTAATAATTTGAAAATATTTATATGTTGCATTTGAACCCTCTAAAGTGCTAAAGAAGATCAACCTAAATTCATATTTAAAGATCATTGCCACTCTTGAACCTGCTTTTTTCAGTTAGAAAAACGTGTAGAAGTGAAAGATATTTTCTGTGTCGTTTTTAACGGCGTTACATAATCGTTTATAAAGGATCAATTTTATATTGGAAAAGACCTATTTGGAATAATTTAATGGAAGGCCACATTGACTCTAGAGTTGTAGTAGTATTTTAATTTATAGGGTGCTTCGACAACTATGGTCATTTCGCACCTCTTCACGTCATAGAAAAACCCATCTGGACAAACACAACAACCATGTCCTGGGCGGGATTCAAACCCGGACCTTTGGGTTAACCGGCGAGCACGCTACCCACCAGGCTAACACGGTCAGCTCTAGAGTTGTACTTGTCGCGCAAAGCGTGCGTTGTTTAGGTGAAATGAAACGAAAGGACGCTGCTGAATATTGAGTAAACAAAGCATATTTGCATACGCAGGAATGATTTTTTACTCCTTGTTTTTGACCGGTGTCTGGAGTAGAGAATGATAGAAAGATTTAACGTATGTGTTTACCTCGGATAGCAAATGGGTTGGAAGGATGCCCAGATAAAAATCTCGATGTGGGGCAGAAATAAAAGGACGGATCCGAACACTCCAAAATATATTCAGTGGGTGAAAGGGTTTGAAGTGCAACAATATCATGTGATACACGATATATTTTGTTATTTTAGGTTTTATGTCACTAATACGAGTTACAGTT
Source organism: Rhinocypha anisoptera (assembly GCA_011762765.2). Taxonomy (NCBI): domain Eukaryota; kingdom Metazoa; phylum Arthropoda; class Insecta; order Odonata; family Chlorocyphidae; genus Rhinocypha; species Rhinocypha anisoptera. Next base: position 1,055 of record WURS02012083.1, on the reverse strand, counting down.
GAGCCCGAGACTTTGTGGAATTGCATTATGTAGGGGAAATTAAAAATACTTTGCGTTTCTACAGGAAAAATAAATTTTATTTATTCTTGACTAGTTTCGCTACAATAGCATCTTCAGGTTTAAGGTGACCGTAACCTTTAAGAAACAATAACCCTGAAGATTCTATTGTAGCGAAACTAGTCGAAAATATGTTAAATTTCTTTTCCCTGTGGAAACGCAAAGTATTTTTAATTTCCTTTATGTCACTACTTCACGAGAAAAAATTACGCGGCTGAAATTTAAAGAAATTTAATCAGTGGGTGTATAGGAATTTGGAAGAGACATAGAGAATAAATAAAAGGAAATTCTGCTCCATTAGAGCGTGGGAGTGTTCAAAATTAAGTATGAATTATGGTGCAACCGTTGAGAGAGAAATCAATCTCTCACCACAGCCTATCAAGCAGGAAATTAGTGCATATTGGTTCGGTCGATTTTCGAGTTACTATCTGGCCTCTAACGGTTATTGTATTTATTGACCCGAAGCCAAAAGCGGAGATAGAAACGGACAACTAGAAAAATGTGTGACGTTACCAGCCTAGTTTTTATGATGGGTCCGTCTTTCACTCGAATGTTGTTTCTCGCCGCCCTCACTACCTGTGAGTCCATTTCCTCCCCCCCCCCTTTCCATAGGTTTCAGCAGCTTCGCTTTCCATATCACTGCAGCCTCTTCGGGCAATTCCTCCTACGCTCCCTGCTCATGTCTCCCCGTTTCCGAGTAAGGCACTTTTTTTCGTGGTACCCTATCGATTTGCATCGCTCCCTTCATTCACCCTCCTCACGCTGCTTTCCCCTCGTTCCCTCCCCGTCCTCCACACTTCGCAGTTCTCTTTTCTTCTCCTTTCGCTCCTCTCTCCCTCCGTATCTCCCTCGCCACTTGATTTGCCTCCTCCTTCTCCTCCTCCTACTCCAATCCCTTCTGGTCACCTCATTCCCAATCCTCCCCCTCCCCCCCCCCCCCCCCCTCCCTCACCCCCCCCCCCCCCCCCCCCCCCCCCCCCCCGCCCCCTCCCGCCATC
>WURS02012072.1:0-28285 GCA_011762765.2 Rhinocypha anisoptera | reverse complement strand
CTGGCTACAAAACAAATAAAAAACAATTTATCATAACTCACTTCACCTACAAAAGTAAATTTCAAAATTTGCTACATATGGTGATTTAATCGTGTGTACTGAGTATGCAGGATGGGGTTGAGAGATTTATCCATTGCACAAATTCCATTTTTAAATATATAATTTTTCTCCTAAAGGTAGTCCGTTCTCCGTCATGGGATTGCGATTTTCTCCCGGCAATGCCAAGGAAATACCGGAAATAAAATAATATTAAACTTTTTCCAACTCTTTCAATGATCCCTTGACAACCATGAAAAATTTGTGCTTGGCTGCCACAAAAAATTTACCCATGTGAGGCTCGAACCCACAACCCCCAGGACGGCAATCCCACACACACTACCGTGGAGCCATCAAGACGGCTGCCTAAATCGGGGAATTTAGTGTCTTTAGTACTGCAGGTCTTTTGGCCAATGCCTTCCACCTCGCATGGAAATATGTATATATCTTTATATATACATGTGTGTTCCTATATATTATTGCATATGATTGCATAGTCATCCAGTTCTGAGTAATATTTAAAGTTCCAAGTGTCTAGCTCATGGGGAAGTTTTTAAAAATTGATTCCCAACTTTGGCCCTAACGGACAAACCAACAGACACCAAAGCAAGTTAATACATAAAAACATGATAAAATAACAAAGGGAATATAGAAAAAAGTACAATTAAACGACATAATGAAATAAAAAGGAAATAAAAACTTGAAATGACATTCAAGGCAGACATCTAAATTGAGAGAGTAACTGAATCAATGCATGAATATTCATACCTTCTATCTTTTTGTAAAATGGACAATTTTTTGATCTCTTTTCTGAGCCGAATCTTGCTCTTCCCCTTTGACCTCTGTAAGAACCAGTTCCCTGAGATGATGAGCTGATAAACGAAGATGAAGCCGTGTAAGATGATGTAGAAATTGATTCGGGAGTAGATTCCGATGCTGTTCTGCCCAGTCTCATTTTTTTCATCAGAGGACCCCATTGATCTTTTGTATATTTTTTGGAAGCTTCTCCTTCCTGGGTCATCCAATCTGAAATGATATATTAAATACTTTCAAAAACTAATAAACAAAACAATAAAAAGCTTTCAACAAGAACATATCCCAATATATAAGAATTCGTTTCAGGCTTGACTAGGTAGACACCTTTCATCATGAAAGGTTGAGGAAAAACACAGGAATTCCACATCAAGTTGTTTATGTGGAACTAGAGTGTTTTTCTTTAAACCTTCACATCTAAATTTGTCTGAGAGGAACAGCTGGGAAAAAATTATGCAAATATGAAGTCCTTATGTGTTTTTTGACATGACCTACACATGTTTTACATGTCTCTGGGGAAAAAAATAAATCATTGATTGATCCGTAGTACCCATTATTACGGAAGAGCATTTTTTTTTATAGCGTAGTATCACTAAGGAAGATTTTGTATCATACACTTTTCACACACATATGGTAAAACAAACATTAAGATGAAAGATATATTAGAGTTCTTCCACACTTAAGGCCACCTTACATGGTGCATGCATGTCAGAAATTATATCTCCCAGAATGGTGGGATCATGGAAAAATTAGAACGCGTCCTAACTTTTTCTCAGCATTCATACATGATTTCTTGCATAATCAGCGCATGTCAGCCATGTTTGTTATGTGGAAAAGTAAGATGTTGCTCCATAGGAAGAAAATCATATGGCCATTACTCAAATCCCAAAGGTACAACAACACATTGCACATTACTGTGACAAACTGGCAGTTTATTTAGCAAATGGATTTAAGTAGCCAGTTTATAAAAATTTTGAGTGTAATTATTTATTCGAGACCTGTGTACAATGTCAATGCAGTTGCCTACACTGTGAAAACAGTAATCACTTTATCATGCATTCACACATAATTTCCAATGCAATGTTGCACAGGTTCACGGTTAATATCATGTAAGGTGGCCTTAACAGGTGAAAAAATAATTTGCCATAAGAGATAATTAGTGAATTAAGAAAGTAATGGCTCTTCCATATTTTAAAAACTCACAAAGTTATTCTTCAATAGTTTCTTTACATATTAAACTATCTGTAATGCCTTTTAATATTTTTTGGTGCTTGAATATTGTGATCGGTGACTGCAAGTTGCCAACGAATTCTTTAATCCGGAATCAAAGATTGCTTGAAAGAGGATGGAAAAAGATTTATCTGAAGGATTCACTTAATGCACAAAAAACAGAAGAAAGAGCAATTTTCTTTAAAAAGTTAACCCAACAGTAAAAGCATATACAATTAGTTCGTTAGTAACTCAAAAAGTTAACCCGACAGCATACATAATTTTGTAAAAATCAGTGGCACCCACAACGAATTGTGATTTGGAAAGCATGGGAAAGTTATTCCTTTGGATATGTGCTGCAAATCACAATAAAATGTATTTTAAACATGACTTAATACAAAAAATGACTGCACCTTTATCTATTTTTACATCCATAAAAAAGAATTAAGACGTTAAATATATGAAAAAAGCAAATATCTTATTGCAATACCAGATAATAATAGTTATTTCTAATTAAGAATTGGAGCTGAAGGTAGATACTGGAGTTAAAATGGTTAGATGAAATGGAAAAAGTAGGGTCACGTTCATTGGGGAAAGAACCAGACACAGCACAATATGATACAAATGAGAAAAAATTGAGAAGGTTACAATTCACACAAATATTTTATTAATCATGAGCAAGATTTTGTAGCAATATTATGAAGGTGACCTGATAATGCTGCACCTTGATTTGTGGATTGTGAAAATATTTTAGAAAATTTCAAGGTTTATGGTTCAGCAAACACTCCTATGAATTATGTATTTCAACCAAGATATGACCATGACTGTTCCTTTAGAAAAAAGGGATTTCTTTAGACTTTTCCATGCTTTAAAAAGACTACAATGTTCAAATGTTGACCGAATAAAGGCGACATAAAAAAGAAGCTGTGAATCTTGGAGAATTAGTGTGACATGAAGACAAATGAAGGACTGTAGTCAAACAACCTTCAGGGTATAAGACTATAGAAAATAGACATTAAATTATGCTTTTTTAAGTTAAATAAACTTGATACATGAATTAACTATTCAGATTCCATTATATGAGGTCTGTTCAAAAAATACGTGGACTGCTGGAAATGTGGGGCTCCAGTTGGTTCCAGGGGAATCAGCTTGGTGTCACTAAATTTGTACTGATCAGCTAATGCTAATGTCGCCTCATGATTACAGATATCTTCATTTGTTGATTATCAATGTGGTTTTTAATGAAGTACAATTTTTTTGTTTGTCGGATTTCAGAGAGAATGACCTGAAGGAACAAAGACTTGCTGTGAAATTTTGTGTTAAACTTGGAAATCTGCGACTGAAAAATTTGCCATGCTCAACTCGGCTTACGGTGACGTTGCTATGGAGCGTATGGAATGTTTCAAGTGGCATGAACATTTTAAGGGTGGTCGACAGTCGATTGAAGATGATGCGAGTCCTGGACGTCCTTCCACATCAACTGACGACCCACACGTCGACAAAATCGTCACCCTGCTGCAGCCAAATCGACGTATGACCATCAGGGAGCATGTTTAACAGTGTGGGATATGAGTTGAACCTTGTTACAAGATTTTGACAAAAAAATTGAAGATGCACTATGTGGCTGCGAAATTTGTGCCATGCCTAATGACAGACGACCAAAAAGCCAATCGCGTCCAGATTTGTCAGGAACTGCTTGATCGTCCAGAAGAAGATGAAACCTTCTTGTCAAGGATCATAACAGGTGATAAATTTTTACAGTCCTTGCTCCTTGTGACTTTTTCGTGACCCTTAAACTCAAAAGACCTTTGAATGGAAGAAGATTTGACACGATTCCTGAAACTAAGGCAAATGCGACGAAAGGGGTAAAGGACATCATAAAAGAAGCGTTTCTGTTTCACTCTGTTTCAATGAGTGAAAACAGCGTTGGGGAGAGTGTGTGGTTGGGGGAGGAGAGTACTTTGAAGGAAACCCAGACATGTTACTTCTAAATTAGGTACATTTTGTTTTATGACGTCAGTCCACGTATTTTTTGAACAGACCTCGTATATTTAATCAAAATGAAATGCAACTAATATTACCTGGACTATATAATGAGATATATATAGTACATACACTTAGTAGTCCGGGCATTTTATGCTTGATCTTACTACTGATAATCTTGTTGGTGCATGCATGTTCAGTACAAGCACTGCTTTACTATTTTCATATTAGCTACTGATAAATATGAAACTATAGAATATTTCTAAATATTTCACATACCAGCATTCATTAGATTACAAGTGAGTATAATAAAAAATCATCCTTCAGATAACATATGTAAATGGCAGAATCATTTCTATAATGGTAGTCCCACATTTAACTGTGTTATGGGTAAAATTAATTATGCAAATCATTATAATTTCAAGCAAATTTGTGAATATACATGATCCATGAAAAACTAATTTTTAAATTTACTTTACACAATGGATGCAAGAAAAATATTACACTGGAATCTATATAGAAGAATTTTTTAAATATTCAAAACAATATAGTGCAGTTATTCTCTAGATCTATCAGTATATCATTGCAAAATGGATAAGACACAATTTTGTAAAAAACTAAGCATAGGAGGTACATAGTAATAAAAATAAAAGATAATAATAAAAATAAGTAGAGAAAATGGGATACTGTACCTGAGTCAGAAGTATCAGAGGAAGTTGCCAAACCACTCAAGGAGGAATCATCGTTTTCACTCGAGAGTTGGCTTAAATCAGAAGGAACTGGTGACGAGTCCCCCTTTCTTGATGCCATGCCTTGGCATTTCTTTCCACTCACTCCTTTAAATTTAGCTCTCCTATTCACATTTGGTGAAACTGTAGTCAATGAATCTGATAAATTTGATTCTACCTCAAAAGAGGAATTTACAGAGACAACCCTGTCTTTGGCTAATTTATTACTGCTTATTTCAGCATAAGCAACTGCAGAGAGGGTTAGTTGATTATCAGGAGCACCCCAACAACTTTCATAATCTTTGAGTGAAGTATGAAACTTACTTCCTTCAACAGAATTATAACCAAGACCTAATTTATTGTGCACCACAATGCATTCCACCGACAAAGTTCTCGAGCATTTGCATAGTTTTATGCACACTTTTTCAATAGAGAGCACCGAAAATTCCGATAGACTGTTAGAATCATGGTTGCCTTCTTCTGCACACTCAATTTCAATTTCTTTCCATCCCCATTTCCCATAGGTGGCATTCGCTTTCACTGAAATGTTTAACTTGTTGTCTTGAAGCGAAGCCGCAGAGTTTCTCCTTGGCTTAAGTAATTGGTTAGTTTTTTTATTTGTCTTGGAAGATACATTTGAGTCATTTTCCAGTTGAGTTTTGGAGTTTCCAAACTGACTGTTTGGATCACCTGAAATGTCAAACACCTCAGCTGTCAAGACAGCACTTGTTTTCCTAAACTCATCCTTCTTGTGCTCACCCGTGTATTTCATCCCACAGTTTTTCCTTGTAACCTCCACTCTCCCTCCTTGTTTTTTATATGAATGTGTTGTAAACACTTGTATTTGTGCAAGAATTTTGCATGCTTTAATCTTGACACTGCAAGGATTTTCAGATGTGGGGATCATAGACTTGTATCCTGGTGGTGCATCTTTAGTTTTGTTCTCCAGTATTTCAATACTGTCACTACGACCAGCGACATCTGAGGCACTAAGCTCCGATTCAGGACTTATAGCTTCCTGGGAAAATGAAAATTCTCTGATAGGGATAGCATAACCTGTCCCAAGATCCAGTTTTGATTTCGATATCCAGTTGAGAACTTTTTGCTTTGAGGCAAGCCTCTCCTCATAATCCTCCTTGTTTGGACTGACATTCTGAATATGTGGTGGATCAATTGGGGCAATTACAGAAGTCAACTGGATATCTGTAGATTGAGAGCTCATTCCACCATTATCAGGGCTCATAACAGCATTACTATTTGCCCCTGGTTGATGAGCACTATGCCTGCTTCCAGCAATCACATCATTACAGGGAGCTTCCTCCCCCACATTTGGACTGACAGCCCTCTCTGTTAACAAGTCCTGTGATGACTGCTTGCCTCTAACCACCCAGGACTGACAGGTGAATGTGGAATCTTGTGTGGCATTCCTCATCACACAAGAAAGCGGAATGGAAGCTGAACTTTCACTGGTATTAACCACACCTTGATTAATCATCCTAGATACCTGGTTCCCACTCAAATGAGATGGCAGTTTATCCCATTCTGAATCAGTTAATGTAACACCTTTTAGGTCATTTTGATAGTCAAGACTTTGCATATCGACTGGAAGAGTCGTAGCAGAATAGTTGGTCTGAGAGTGAACATCAACCACAGCTTCCCCTGAGCCTTCACCCAGATCTGCCTGATTTCCTGAGCTGCTAGCTACAACATCGATGTCATTGAGGTCTGCCAACACAGAGCTCTGGTCACTGCCATCGAGATCTGACTGTTCAGAGCTCTGATCACTGCCACTCTCCCCCATATTGTTTTCAACCACAACAGTGTTATCATTGAATAATTCATAATCCTCGAGGTATTCCATTGATGGAGATCTGATTACATAAGCTTGCCCCGAAGGCCTCTCTAAATTTTCATCTTCAGGAAAAAATCCACCAGAATTAGAGAAACACTCACGCTGCACTGTAGTAGCTTGGGAAATGTTTCCTGGTGAGGATACTTGTGATGCAGATGTTACCGTGAGGAAATCATTTGTATTAGCAGTACTTTTTCCCTTTGGGGTGTGCTGAACAGCTCCTATACCAGTTCTTTTCATTTTATCCATTCTTACAGGTTTGGATGTACTGGAGCTTTTGGAGACTACCCTTTTACACTTCTCATTCTTGGTCTGTTTTCTTTTTCCTTTAACTCCATTTTTCTTTGCACTGAGCCGTTTTGAGGTTACAGGTTTTGTAATGTGGTCTTCATCAAAAGCACTACTTGAAGAGCTGGAATAATTCCCTGGAGTCCATAATTCACCTGATGATGGCATAGTAAAGCATTCTGTGACACCAGTGAAATTTTCCAAAGGTTCATGTGCAGACTGGCATTGTAGAAGGTTTTGTGATTGTCCATCCCTTGATGTACTGGGCATGTGAGTAATGTTACTTGGTGTCATGCAATGTGATTTCTCTCTAATGAGTGAACTATGGCTTGTGTTTGCTGCAGACTGTTTGGAGTGAACTTTTGTTCTTTTAGTGAATCCCTTGTTAGAGACCTCTCGGCCCTTGTAATCATTTGGAATCGCAAAAGTATCCATCTTTTTCTTACCCTTATCCAATTTATCTTGCAGGTTTGGCTGATTTGCAGTGTTTTTAACCAAGTTATCTAACCGAATGTCTGCCACAGGGTCTGGAGATGGGACAACAGAAGTTCTGACCTGCAAATAAAGTCGAATATGTTGAAAATTCAATATCATGTAAACAGATATAGACAAAAACAAATAATTGGCATATGAAGACACACATCACACAGACCAATATATCAAGTGACTACTATATATGCTAATACATAGTTGAATTTAAACAATCATAGTAGAGGATATTATCTGAATATTTTGGTAACTTAAAAGAGCCCTATTTTATCCATTCGACCAAGAACTTTTGGATCAAGCGGCAAATGCCTTTGATAATGTAAAACTTGGCAGTTAAGTACGTATGCACCACATATACCCAAGGGTAAATAAGATGCACTACTATTCACTGTTGAAAATGGAGGAAAAACAATATTTCTGCATTTTTAACATTTACTTCGCCATGCCCTGGGGCAGTGATGGTGAATTTAAATTGTATGCAGAAAAGAAATATATAACAGCATATTTCTACTTCAGCAAGCCCATTTAGTGTCCCATAAAAACATTGGGTCCCATTCAAATTTAATAATAATAAACCCATCATTCATCAATCTAAGACCATTTCAGACTTGGGCAACCTGGAATTGGAATTACAGCACCTAAAGGTCAAATTCCACATGAATGGTTATGAAACAAAAAAATGAACCCTGTCTTAAAAAGGTCATTTAAGGGAAGACGGAAAAGGAGAAAAAAAGAGGGAGGGCCTGTCTGCCATAAGTCTCCACCACTACCAACTACATCTTGAGAATTTAGGAGACAAAATTGAGACAATACATTAGCCAACAGGAAAACTGTAGAACATACTGAGCACCGGAAAGCACAAGTTGGAACTAAAAATGCCCGGTATCAACAAAAAACCCCTGCGAGTTCGACCAGGTCTACACTGGATAGATGGGCTGTACAATAGAAAAGTGTCTATAGGAACATGAAAGGTGCATCCGGTTCCGACATCCCTAGAAGTCTGCTGTGGCTGAACACAGCAACAAAAAAAATTCAATTTGCTGACACCAAAATCCTGTGCCAAGCAAATGATTATTGGAAGTGCCTGACTAAAGAAGCTGTATAAAGACGACTTGAGAAAAAAAACTTTAACCATGTCTATGGTTTCCAGACAATCAGTACTTGGAAACTCGTATTGAAAAGGATGAAATCAGAGCATAAAGGCACAGACCAATAAGTTCCAACTTGACCACCTGGACTAAGGGTATATAATTTGGACAATGGCCTGACTCAAGCAGACTCAGACAGAGGACTACGATATACAGCCTTTGAAAAATCGGGGCCATCAACACCATTACCCAAATGGAAACCTGACTACAGTGCAACAATTTGCCAGGAAAACCTGAAATCCTTTATCATAATAAATCCAACTGAATATGCAGTTTTATTGCACATTGGGAAGACATAGTGTTCAAAACTGATCCAATGCCCTGGGAACTTTCTCCAGTGAAAATTGAACTGTTTCTAGACTGGGACATTATTTTAAAATCAATGATGACCTTTCCTTTTAACTCTGAAAAGGTTTAAAGTTCTTATACTAATACATACATTTTATTTTTACATATAACTACCCTTGGGTAATTTTAAAGTTTTATTATTTTATAGCACTGTGGGATATGGTTGGTAAAAAAAAGTTTATTGAGGAGTGCCTCTTATCCAGAAATGAAAAAAAAAAGGAATTGAAGAATTCAAGGAATTTTTTCTGAGACAAATTCAGTTCATATTCCATTTACAGAATAACTATAAAAAATTACAAACAAGAAAAGTCAGAGGAGGTCTTTGTGTGTTGCAACAAAATGATAAGGAGGGAAATTGGACAAAAACTTGAATCTGTTATAAGAAATAATTTACTAACACAAATTATATTTGAAACAGTAGTAGTAGTATTTTTGTTTATAGGGTGCTTCGACGGCTAAGGTCATTTCGCACCACTTAAACTCATATAAAAAATCCATCTGTACAAATACAACATCCATGCCTTGGGCGGTATTCGAACCAGCAACCTTTGGGTTAGCAGGCGAGCATGCTACCCACCAGGCTATATTTGAAACATCTTTGAACTTAATTATAAGAATGGAATAGGTAAAGGTAAAGCATAATCATACTTACCATGGATGTCACTGCTTCACTCTCAACTATAATGGCAGAAGATGCAACTGCGGACTGTTTCTTTTTATATATTGACCTTCCTGCAGTGGCAGCATCTTCATTGGGTAATTTACTACAGTTTTCATTAATAGAAATATTTGTGGTTTTAGAAGGATTCTCGATGGTGTTTACAACACTCTTTTTAGATCCTGGAAGTGTGATAGATGGAAGCAAATGGTTCTCTTTATCACTAGTTGGAGCAGGTGAGAGGGACTCTTGTGTGCCAGCCAATACTTCTTCAGAATCGTTATCAGGGGTGGTTGAAGATTCAGGAAAAAGAACTCGAGATACTCCAGCGGTAGAAATTCTATTCCTTTCACTAACATTTTCCTTAGTTTTTACACCTAAAACATTTCTCTCTTCTTCATCATCTGAGCTCAATGTTATTTCCTCTACTTCAGGTGACCTAACTTGAAAATTTTCAGCTTTTTTTGTTGCACTAGTGGGAAAATAGGAATGCAAACTTGTTTGAGTTTTTCCATCCGAAGGTGTACTCTTTTTTGATGACCTTTTACCCTTAGTCGATGGAGTTCTAGTTTTTGGACTTGGTCCTGGGGTTGGTGACAAACAGGAAGAAGTGATTGATGTTGAAGGCTTGGAAGGAGTGGATTCATGGCAGATTTTGTCAACCTTTAAAAAAAAAACAAGAACTTATTGAAAAAATCATATAATAATTAGCACCAAAAGTACTGTTAACGATTATGAACCTAACTAAATTTAGCAATATCTTGAGCCACTAACAACAATATTATTTATTGTTAACCTACAATAGCTCAATGTGTTTCTTCTAAATAGAAAACATGGAAAAGTATATTGGGAGATATGCACCTCTTTGTACAAATTTAAAAGAAAATTTCAATTTAAAAACACGCAATACAAAACAATGATTTGTGACTTCCAAAGTAACAATGAGTTATATGGAAATACATTATATGGAATATATTCCATAGTTTGGAAATCAGCACCACAATTTTTTTCATTTACCAATGTCCAACATACAACACTAAGAGGCGAATTTACGGTTGACACTATAAGATTTTTTTAATAACAAGGACGATAAAAAACACATCCATGCCCTATGTGGATAGAAAAATCCACTAAATCGGGATCCAAACCCACGACATCCGGGTTGGTAGACGAGGACGTTACCCCGCCACCATCTGTTTCTTAGGGATTTAAACACACACACACACACTACTAGTTACACTAAGGATAATATAGCCAAACACTCATTTAAGCAATATGTTATGAATTTTAATGTCAAAAACTTTTATTCAACACAATTGTCTTCATTTAGTAATGCTTACTGATTACATTATTAAAATATTCACAGGATACCTGGAATGAGTCCCGAGGGAGTGCTCTGTTTGCCAGAGATAGACGACAGTCTGTTGAAATTGACGAGCTAAGCGATAATTGACTTAAACCCGAAGAAAAATTCCCTTTCCGTTTCTTAGGAAGAAACTTTTCCCAAACCCCCTCACAGTCCATGATGATTGGAGTATCAGGCGGCGTGCATCAGAGTAGAAAACTAAGCATGTTCTTCACCAACTACGTATAGGTCATGATATCATTCTGATGTAATAATGATACCACAGCACGATTTGTATAAATGAGCACTTTTGCTTTAATCACAAGAAAAAATTCTTGTTTCTCTGATGATCTTTACTTTCACCTACGGATAAAATATATTCGTATTATTATTAAAAATGAAAGGATGGTAATATGTTATGATTATAGTCTCTCGCGACCAGAATGTAACACCCAATTACCAGACAATTGCAAACAAAAACATAAGATAAGGACAACAGATACTTCAACAGGCGCGATAAAATTACAATCGAACATATTACGAACTTCTGAAGTTCTCGAAGATATAGTATCGATATTTTTGTATTCTTTCATTGTACTTTTATGAGAACCATGAAGTATTTGGATACAAAAGCTGATGTCATTTTACAAATATACTGATAATACGTTCAAAAAATTAGAATTTTACATGAATTATCCGTTTTTAAAATATTTATATAATTGACACTTACATGCGTGTTAATAATCGAAGTAATCGATCGCTTCCAATAAAGCACTCTAGTGGTAACTTTCGGAACTGTATGTGGTGGACAGTTGAACGTGTGAAGTAGTGAGGTTCAAGTTTGCGGTTTATGTCAAAGATTCTATTATAAGTTTGCTTAGTTTTTCATTAAACGGCAGTAGCCATGTATGATGACTATGGGGATTCCACTGCTAAGGTAAATGGAAACAAATACTGAGTATAGTATCGTATTCTCTGAAAAACCTTCAGCATGCAGTCCATCTGTTCATTATGTGGCACGAGTTAAGGCTGTAGAAGTAAATGGTCTATGTATCCGCACTATTTTTACAGGCAGGCTTTGACAGTTATGGTTATAGTGGAGGGGCAGGTGCAACCTTGGATTATGAACCTCACACTGGGGATCCATACGCCGACATAGAATACGACCGGCAGTATTCGTCCATCCCTGACGTAGTAAAAAAATTCTTAATGTATTTTCGTAATATAATCCATGAAGAAGGAACGATGTTTGAAATTCAAAATGTTTACGAAAATTCGTAAGTACCTATTGCTTCTATTAATTCAATGATTGGATGTTTGTTATTCTCTTCCCATCCTATGATAATTCTCTAGTATCCACTGTTAAAGCCTTACAAGCGTCATTTGCAATATATTCATCCCATCGTCTTCCTGAAACCTCCTCCTTAATTCATATTGTTTATATATTGGAAATATCCTTTTTTGCTTAAATTATCTCGTTCACATTTGCACATTAAATCTTCAGCGTTTGCCTCCAAAATGGGTTTTCTTGTGACGCTGTTTCACACCGATTTTAATATGGTTTGTGCCTCTATTTCCTACTAGCTCCACTTAATTTCACACCTGTGACAACAAATTGCGGCTTCTCTGAGTAGAATAGTTACAGAATTACTACTGTTATGAAGGTGCACTAATCTATTAACCTTAGTTCAGTGAATTTTCCTTATCATGAATTAATTGAGGAACACACTTTCGAATGCAGTGTATGCTATATATCCCCAAACAATGGTCTCGACTTACACATATTGTCATTTTATAGATCAACAATTGGTAAATTTGATGTTTTCTTGGAAAAATTTGATCACATGTTACACGAACTGTACAAAAGCAAAAATGGTCCTAATTTAGTAATTACAGATGATTTTAAGTGTGACCTACTAACAGATAATACATACAAAAATGTATTTCTGTGTTTATTGAAATCTTACAATCTCCATCTTGGAGTCTGCTCCAAGACTACTCGTATTACAAGTAATACCAGATCCCTGATTGATAATGTTATCTCAAATGTCGATGACACTGCTTTCATTGATTGTGGAATATTCTACTACCATCCACTACTGTTTAATTTTCAATTCCACTCTTCTGCTAACATTAGTATTGTTTACAAGCATGACTTTTGTGAATACAACGTGTTATTTTAAAAATAAGATTGCATCCATAGATTGCCATATTCTTTATCAACTGGTGTCAATTGATGAAAGTTATCAAGTCTTCCATGAACATCTACATAGGTTTAATATTGCCTTCCCCCTATTTATTACTAAGAATAAACGTAAAAAATGAAATAAAATCATGGATTACTAAGGAAATTAGACATAGGAAGCCATTGACAAATACAAAAAAATAAAAAATATTACAAAAAGAGTCTAGCACGGGTAAAAAAAATCATATAATGATAGTAAAATCATTTCTTCCAATAATAAATTCAAAACCGCCTGGGATATCATAAATTAATCTGTAGGAAATATTCAAAGCACATCCTACCCGATGTCACAAATTTAGTTAACAAGCCAATAGAAAGTTACAGGTAATTAAGTAACTTCTTCAAACAAATGTTTTCAATTAAACCCTCTCCACTTACACATATTGACACTCCCCCAGTCACTGCCCTATCCTCTTCTGTCTCTTTTTTGTTCAACCCTGCAATGACCACAAGTTGAACAAAATGCTGTTAAAACTTGGTGAAAAACACTGTACAGGTTCTGATGACCTGCCTGGCTTTGTAATTCCCAGTGTATATGAATTTGTAAAGGAACCATTACTATAATGGTTCCTTTACAAGTTTATTAATGAATCTTTGACCAAAGGTATTTTTCCCTCTGCCTTAAAGCACTCTAAAATAGTGCCTGTTTATAAAAACAAAGGAAGTCCTAATGATATAACAATTATCTGCCAATTACCTTAGAGGAGACACTAGCCAAAATGGTGTTTGCCACTAAGCTAGCTTCCTTCTTGGAAAAAAAATTCACTACTTATTCCTAACCAAAATGGTTTTAGAAAGGGGAGATCCACAACTACAGCCATTTACAGAGTTATTGATTGACAAAAAGCAGAAAGCCTTGGTATTTTTTTTTTTGACTTCTCGAAGGCTTTCAATATGGTCAATCAACATTACCTCAAAAAATTTTGTATCTTGGGTATTAGAGGCATTCCCTACAACTGGCTAGAATCTTAACTCCTTAATCGATCTCATTTTGTATCTCTTTTTGCCAATGGTACATACTAACTCTCAAATGTAGCTTACTGCTCTTTCAGGGTCCCACAAGGTTCAACACTCGGTCCAGTACTGTTCTTAATCTATATAAATGATATGGTTCAATATGTCACTGACACCAATAGTTCAGTCACTTCTTTATGCAGACGACACTAACTTTCTTCTCTCCTCCTCTACATACCCTACTCTGATTGCTAATGCTATCCCCAACAAACTATATCTGGTGCCAAGAAAATCACCTTTGTCTTAATACACAAAAATCTCAGTAATATTTTCTCATAATAAAATTGAAAATAACTTTCTAATTAAGTTCAACATTAACACTATAGAGCAGGTTAACAATACAAAGTTTCTTGGCATGCACCTAAGTGCAAACCTCTCTCGGGAACTCCATACCCTCTCAAAAAAATTAAGCTCTGTTTGTTATCTTGTAAGAACCTTACGTAGCTCAGTCAGTCTTGATGTTTTACTAATTCTATACTATGGTATCTTTTACTCACACATGACATATAATATAATACTTTGGGGCTCTTTCACTCATGCAATATAGATTTTCAAACAACAAAAAAGATTAATTAGAATTATTACAAAGGAACCATATCATTCCCCTTCCAGACCCATCTTTGCAAAATTAAATATTTATCCCTTCCCTAGTGTATATATCTTGTCCTCTGTGCTATATGTTTGACAAAATTTGTCCTAATTCTCCATAAATGCTGACTTCCATCGATATGAGACTCAGAGATCGAAACATGTCCATCAAGGTGCTGTTAGAACAAGTGCTTCTAGCTCTGGTCCTAAAGAAATGGGCATTAAACTTTTTAACAAACTGCCCTGTCAGATGAAAAAGTCCAAATCTCTGAGCACTTTTAAACAGAGAGCCCAAAGTTTCCTACAGGAGAAATTGTACTACTCCTTTGGTGAATACTTGAATGACTCAACGTAACTGGTGTATCTTCTTTATGTCACTGTATTTTGAATGTACATATATACATCATCTTTTGACCTGTATTATATCTATTGTGACAATTTGTATGTGCGACGAATCCTATACCTGCAAAAATTCTGTTGTGTGTGGTCTGTGGAGAATAATAATAGAAATAATGGTATTTAGCCTTGATGAGTTTCAAGGTTTCGGAATTTGCCTTGTGGACCTTTTCTGTGGTGGAAGATAAACAAACCTTGTAAATTCCACCAAATAAATTTGTTGTGCGATACTTTGTATCAATCTGTCAGAAGATAATATAAATTATCAAAGCAATGGTAGTACAATAAATTTATTCAGTGGAACTTATGAAGTTATTTGTTTTTTCCATAATGGTTGTCGTGGTTAAGTTCTGCGAATCATACTTGTCAAGATTTATCATCCCATCCTATGCCATTCTGTTATGTCAACTAATGGTTTTGCATGTGACTCTTGAGTTACTATTGAGAGATCTTAAATATCATTTGGCTATCACAGTAAATAGTTACTTAAAGTAATAAACTTTGGTGCTACTGGATTTGGTGGTAATTATATTTCAACGTAAGTATATGTTATTAAGAGGTCGTGGTAGCTCAGTGGGTAGAGTGCTTGGCTACTGATCGGGGGAACCAGGTTTGAGACCCGGTGACGACTCTGGACACCAGCTAAGCCCAAGCTGAGTGATTTTTCGGGTCATCTTCGTGGAAACTACAGGTTGCACAGAGAAAGGAACTGGCCCCTCTACCCTGATGTGTGAATTTCCACACGCCATGGGCTTGGTACTAGGTGAGCTCTGCCCTCACTTAACATACCAGCCTTCGGGTTGAATATTGTGGTTGGTTATATGTTATTATGTGAATGCTGTATCATGAACACTGAAACTTGTCTTTTCAGTCCCATGCCAACATATATCATGTGAGAAACTCCTCATTACTATTAGGCTTTATATTTGTTTCTGTTTCAACTCTTCTAGATTTCCCAAGCTAACAGAGCAGTACTTTGACAAACGACCCTGGCCTAGTGAGGAAGAAGTTGAAAGACTTGTAGATAATGACCAGGTATGATTTGTTTAATTTTTCTACAAGTTTATTAATTTTCAAATGTATAGGCATAAGTACATTGTTTTTACTGTATCTGTATTTGCCAGTGTAACCTTTATATACCCTTTCATACATGGTTAATATGGTATTATTTACCAGTTGTGTAGTACTTGGAAACATACATTTATTCAGAGACTCTATAGAGACATCCTTTTAGTAATAAAACCATGTAAATTTCCACACTACTTTTATTAACTGTCCATAGTTCAAATGGTTTGTGTCATTTTCAAGGTGCTCATCTTGACAATGACATGAGAGACACTTTATGACTAAGGCACTTTATTTTAGGGCCTGTGCGGCCAGAAATGTTATGTATTTTTACTGTGAGCAGTTAATCATTTACTGGTTGTATTTTGAAATGTGTGCTTAATATATCTTTACAGGTATTCATGGTTTTGTACAAGGAACTGTATTACCGCCACATATATGCCCATGTAAGTATGGGCCCCACCCTGGAGCAGCGGTTTGGGTCATACTATAATTACTGTGCTTTCTTCAACATCATTTTGAGTGAGTATTTACTTGTAATGCATTATAATTTAATGGCACAAGAAGCAAACATGAGGAGATCATTAAGAAGTTTTATTTAACTTTCTGTTTGCACATAATTGTTGTAATACAGAGGAAAGTTTATTTGTAACAGTATGACACTATACAATTACAAAATTTGTCCATATTATAGATGCTTTACTATAAAAAGTCATCCATTTAATTTTAGCTCATTTGTTTCTATGATTCCATAATAGATGCTATGGCTGCTTTTTAGATGGCATGCTGCTAATAAGAACACCTTAATGAATGACCATTCATGTGTTTACACAGTTTTCTCTATTTAATTATGCATATATATATATATAACAGAAGGGAGAGAATTTTTAATTCTGAGAATACTGTTCTTGGTGTGTTTCATGGTTTACCAGAAAGGAACTCTTATTGCTTTCTTTGTAACTGAATGGTTGGCATTCTAAGAATTCCTCACAATTGAAAAACTAACATTTTCTTTTAATCATCCATGATTATTAACATTAATATTATATTTAACATTCAATTTTATTGTGAGAAGGGAACCAATTTACTTTTATAACACTAAATTAATGTACCTAGTTAGCCTAACACTATTTATTTATCAATCATCAGACAGCCTTGATTTCTGGCTTACACTATAATGAAAGCCAGTAGATGATAGATAATATTACATTGTTATCATCAGCATCTATGGCAGATTTATTCCTGCAGCATATAAAAGGTGATAAATTATATCTACATATATCATTTAGATTTAAATAATAAATTTTTGATATAAATAAAAATGAAGCAACTAGATTGTTCCTTGAGGATCACGTAAGGATGTCATATACTTAGATAAAAGTTCATACTGATCAGTGACAATGTTACTGTCTGTGACCACTTATTAGGAGATGACATTCCACTTAAGGAGAACGCCTCTATTTCCATTATTTTGTAATTCTATAATATTTATATGCAAATATTTGGCTGAGAATAAACTATGCTTTTAGACTTCAAAAGGATTCCAATACTAAAAAATTATGATCAATATAACAGATTACAACTTGGGTAGCTCATGTTACCTCTCAGCTAGGACTTAAAGCAAGTTTCTCGGGATTTCAGTCTCAAAAATGCATTATTTTCTTCAATACATAGTATTAACAGTAATTTTCTACAGAATTATCATTATTAAATGTAAATTGTATGAAGGATGCTCAGGCCAAAGCTGTGATATTAAAGCAAAAATGCATATATTTGGGGACACATCATGGCTCTCGGGAAGGAATAGTTTGTCACATGAAATAATGCAACAGAGGCTAGGATGCTCTTTCTTTATTCAGTTATAAGTGAATACACAGAGTGAGCTGTCAGTTGGCCTGAGGCTCTGGGGCCCAAATTTTCAAATTCTCAGTTTTTTAGATTTTGTGTTCCTGTATGAGTAAATGTGTAGATATGCACCAAGAACTTGATATTGGATTGAAGAATTGGGTTTATCTGATTTTAGTACCATAAAAAAATTGCTTTTTCATGTTTAGTCAAAGATTAAAATGCTTTGTACATAAGCAGTAAGAGAAATTTATTCTTACTTTTGTACCCATATGTTATGCCAATAATACATGACTGCCTTATAGTCCAGGATATCTAATTGAGTGCTTAAAGTAATACTATGGTATAGACCTTTACTATTAGTCTAGGGATAGATGGAATGTGGTTACAGATGAGAGGACCCCATAATCAAGTACCAAGTGAAGAGTTTGGGTGGATTCATCTTTTATCTAAATACTGTACTATTTAAAAAAATAGTTTTCCAATGTCTCGAGTCATCCTGTTTTAAATTTCAAGATGAATTTTGTCATGCCATATTCTCTTGAACACTCTTCAGACTGCAAACGTAAGACTATGATTGATAAAGTTGGCTGATGGGAATTTTAGGTAGTATGTTAGGTGGTAGGCAGTATGCTGAGTTGAAGAGGAATTTATGTAAAGGCAAGAATAGACAGTTGTAATTTGGATTTCATCAAACACCTACCTTAACTGGTAGATTACCCTTCATCATAATGGTCTCAGGATGCTATGAATTTACGATAGGTTTCATATGAATGTGTATTTGGTGGCATCTTATCCCTTAAATAACTGGTATATACACATACTAATTTGCAGGCTCAGAAACACCATTTGCACTGGAACTCCCTGACCTTTGGCTGTGGGAACTTGTGGATGAATTTGTGTACCAATTCCAGAGCTTTGCACAGTACAGGTCGCGCATGAACAAGAAAGGTCCTGATGAGGTCGAAGTTTGTGCCCAGCACATGAAAGTTTGGAATGTGTTCTGCGTCCTCAATGTTCTTCATTCTTTGGTGGATAAGTCCAACATCAAACAACAACTTGAGGTATGTAGAATGTTATCTTGTAAATATTTAGTATATTTATGACTGATTAAAATTTTTAATAGTTTTTCACACAATTATTATTTGAATCAAATAATGATGCTAGAAGTGGAATTGGTTTTGACTGAATGTTTATAACCTCCTGCCCCAGGCAAAATGGAGACATTTGGTTTAATTGAAAAGCAAATTGACTACCAGGGTAAACAGGTTTGCATATAATTTTTTAACCCTTTTAATGAAAATTATACCCCTATCACCTGGTATATGAGAAAAATCCCAGGGCTTTTGTCCCAAAATGTAATTTTAGCCTCTCTTAGATCCGTCCTGTCTTTCAGTTTGATCATTTCAGCTGCTAATTATTTTCCATTAATGTCAAGTTAAACACTGAAGTAATTTGCAGCACTAGGAAATAATGACACAGGATTTCATTCTTTCCTGGTGAATTCATGATTTGATGAGTGAAGTATTAGAATTTTGCTTTCTGCATGCATTACCACCACAGTGATCAACCCAAAGGTTGGTATGTTAAGTGAGGGTAGAGCTCACCTAGTACTAAGCCCACGGCGTGTGGAAATTCACACATCAGGGTATCTATTACAATGAAAATTGCAGGTACAGTCTATCACACTGAATTTTGGAATGGATTAGCTCAATTTGTGACCTATCACTATTACCAGGCTGCCTTAATAGCAATCATCATAGTAGGGTATCCTAGAGGCATTAAATAAGAGAGACAGTATAAAAAACAAGCTTAAGGATAAATCTGATACCCATTTCCAAAAGGCTATGGAAGACTACAAAACATGTGTTTTCTACTGCCCTAACTCAAAGACTTATTTTTCTCTAATTCAAATCTGGAAAATTTATTAAATCAGTTCATGCATTATTTCATTATGTGCCTTTATGAATTTTTAAAAATCCTGGATACTTTTTTTTATTTGGCAAGATCATTAATAACAAGGGAAATCCACCTCCTCTTGATTAGGCCCAAAGAGACAAACAGTCAGTTAATTGCCAAAAGTTTAAGCGATTTTTTAGTAACTATTACAATATTTATTGGTACATATTTAGTGAAAAATACTGTTTATTCCACAGGAGCTTTTGTTGGTTAACGACCTGGGTTTCAACATCAAAGCATCAAGCTGATGATGCTTTAATGTTGAGATCTGGGTCTTAAAAAAAACCTCCTGTGGAATAAATGACTATATTGTCAATAATTATGAATAGCTTTCATAAAGTTATGCCAGAAACTATAGAATTTGTACTCCTTCAATGTGTGTTCCATTATACTCAAGGTAGTCTTTGGAGTAGTAGTAGTATTTTCGTTTATAGGGTGCTTCGACTACTATGGTCATTTCGTACCTCTTCACGTCATAGAAAAATCCATCTGGACAAACATAACAACCATGCCCTAGGTAGGATTTGAACCCACGACCTTTGGGTTAGCTGACGAGCACTCTACCCACCAGGCTAACCCGGTCAGGCGGTAGTCTTTGGATTTTTGTAAAAAATTGATGATCTGTTGTGTCTTCTTTCATCTTTGTTGGAAGACACTGCTTTAAACTGTAGCAGGAGAATTACTCATTCAATGTGTGGGCCAAGAGAAATTAGAATAATTCATTTTTGACCATATAGAAAGGCCAACTGCAAAACAATGTTAATAAAAACTAGAGAGTGCTTTCTTTTTTAATTATATCATACTAAACAAATTAGTTGTATGACTGAAAGAAGCATTGACACACCATCATTTTCATTATCATATTCTGGAACTATTATTTCTTTTGGTAAAGATTCCAAAACTAAAAACAATGCTCACCAAGACAGAGCTTCCTTTGGCTTCATATTGAACCTTGTGTTCACTGGTCCCTAGCGGCCCCGCTGCAACACCAGTCAGTGGTAGCAACAGGGGCCTGCAACACAGAGTGCAGCTCCCCTGAGAAACAACTTCAGACTAACATCACATGTGGATGAGGAATGCCATTCTCAAACAAGCTGAATGAGATATTAGTAGGTAGGTATGGGGTGAAACTAGGACACCTTGACCAACTTAGTCCTCAGTCAGCACAAGAATATTTCATTCAGAGAGCACTTCCTGGTATATGATCTCACTTCAAGGATTGCAGCTTCCAGTATAAACGTTCCTTAGATTTTAGTTATGATTATTCAAGGTCTGAGCATTCGTTCAAGATCAGGAGTAAATCACAAAGAATCCGAGAGGGAAAAAATATAGACCTTTCAAAATGAAGGAAAAATTATTGACGGCGATTAATTCATGTAAAGCTAAAAAAATTAACACCATTATAAAGGATAAACAAGCGATATGTTAACTATTTCTCCAAAATTATTATGTAACTCTACATCAATGTGTCCAAATATTTTTTTTTATAAAAAAAAAAGTAAAATTTCCGATAAGTCTCATAGAGTTATAGTAATTTTAGTGCATAGGAACAAATAGTACTCTCTTCAAAACTTTAAAGAACACATATGACTTGCTTGACTAGTCTGATTTCTTGTTATTTCACATGAATTAAATATTTATCCGGAAATAACTAGTGCCTGGCACATAATAATCATTTATTATGGGGTAAAGATACACTCAACCCATTGTAACTTCCGCATCAAAATATATATTGCAGTAAGTGTAAACATTCTGGGGTAATATTTAATAGTCTACTGATCAACTTTTAATGATTATAATTTGCCATACATATACTTAAACACCATATCAGTAACGATTTTTCTGGATGAACATGCTATGGTAGGAAGTTCAACGGATGATCATTAACCAAGGACACGTCTAATTTGGAAATCAAGGGCAACGAATTACCTTGCATCAAAGTCTTGGTCACATACTCGGCATCAGCTGTTAACAATTATTTGCTGCCTGTAAATTCGAAATTCATAATGAAATGATCAAATAATCCATTCAATTATTGCATCTATTCAATTCAGATAATTATAGTTCTGATTACTCCTCGCAAACAATCTCACTATCTCTTGCTTCATTCATAGACGTTTCAAGGATTTTGCGTGCGGTATTTGTGCGAACTAACTGAATTCGTTTTTGCAGCCCTTAGATTTTTACTTACAAATTTCAAAGGTTTGAGTGAAAAAATGTGGAAGGGAAGTATAATTCATTCCGTGGAGAATCAGATGTACTATAATTTTGTTATGATATATTCCCAGTTGCCAAGAATCTTCTGCAAGAAATACAAACTCAAATCAATAATATGGTAACTATAAACCTGAAATATGTTTAAAATACTTTATTTTTCCTACCTTAAAAATATTTTTATGATTTTTTATATATTTTACGATACATGAAACAGGAATTTTGGTAATTTGTCTTCACTGATGAAATTTGTGTTGCTTTATTTAGAAGAGGTGTAGAAGCGGGCGGGACAAGTATAATCTGAAAGAGGTTTCGATTACAAACTAAAATAATATATAACTTGTAGTAAAACATCACTATTATATACTAGCTAGACCTTTCATATTAAATTTGAATCACGTTATTTTATCGAATCTTTCAAAATGTTTGTTCATTTTCATTAATTTTGTGGATATTGTTAGTCTCAATTACATCCTGGCCTGGCGGGAAATGGCGAGTGTGTGGTGTGCACTGCCTTGGGAAAAATCCCATGTCATTTTTGATAGCCCTTCTTATTCATGATGAATTTTCAAAGTTTTTACACATTTTGGAGCGTTCCAGGCCTTGAGGCAAAAGGTAATTTGTCTATTTTATTCTCTTAAAGCCTTAAACCTGATTCGGCCATTGTATAATAACTCATAACTATTATATTATTAAATATTTATTATAGCCTGGCATCCTTGGATGAAATAATTGTTTCTGTGAGACAGAAGTGGTAATTTTTCCATTTTTCATGGATGTTAATTATCATTAGATTGAGTAATTGCATTAAATGAAAGATTGGA
This sequence comes from Rhinocypha anisoptera, assembly GCA_011762765.2. Lineage (NCBI taxonomy): Eukaryota > Metazoa > Arthropoda > Insecta > Odonata > Chlorocyphidae > Rhinocypha > Rhinocypha anisoptera. Next base: position 5,238 of record WURS02012072.1, on the reverse strand, counting down.
TGATTGCATACCTCCATTCTTTCATTTTCAGTGTATAATGTGTCTCTGGTAAATTTTCTTGTGTCCTTGCTCACTGATAAATTTTCTCTTTTAAGTCCGTCTCCTGCTTTACCTTTAGGACCTTAATTCAATTTTACCTTCTATTGTAATATTTTTCTAAATGATTAAGGAATACCGCAAGGCTATCTGTAGATAGCTATCTTTCATTTAACAAATCTTTCATTTCAGTTAATCTATATTCAGTTTACTACGCAGAGAGAGAGTTTAAAAAGTCTAAAAGATCCAATCTCTGCCTTCCTTTATGGGGGTGCATCACAGGTCCAGTCTGCCAACCAATTGATGCACTATAGGTTGACTGGGTGTCTTGCGGTGTTAAATCAACAGAGAACACCATAGTGTTCTTTATTGATTTAACACTGTCAGAGGGCTTCTCCAAATTCACAAATGCCGCATTTAATGTCTTGCTGACATTTATGCCAATACATAAACTGTTAATAAACATGAAAAAGATACATACAAACTTGGCTTTATATTGCATAATATGAAAGTCCAAAAATATGGATATGGACAAAAATTGATTATCTAACAGCATCCTTTGAAGTTATTCCTTTATGTATAAGACAACATAACTCAATATGTGCTTATCTAATATTCTTTTACTCATTTCTCACTTACTCCCAGCTCTCACTAAATCTGTCTCTAGAGCAGTGGATCTCAAACGTTTTTGCTCAATTCCCCAATTTTACTGTAGTTAAGTACGTATATCATTCACACCTTCCTTTTGATAGTCTATAAAATACACATTTTAGATTATATATGCATATAATATATTGTAAATATTTCATTTTACTATGTTAGTACATACACCTAAATTAATTTGGATATCTCTCAAGTATAATGATGAAACAACAATAGATATGTTGATAAATTATAGTAAATAGAATAATGGTCTCAATTTCCCCCTAAACCACTTGAAGTTCCCCCCAGGGGGAGGGAATTTGATATCATTACTTGTCTTCTCAATTAAAATATTGAATTCAAGGGTTTCAGGCTCAACTTTATAGAAGATCATTTTGCTATAAAATGATGAAAGCACTGTATTCCCACTTTTATATTTTACAACTAGTTTCAACACTTGATTTCATCATCAGGAACCTGTTGATGATCCCAAGTATTGAAACTAGTTGTACCAATAAAACATTTTAGGAGAGACAGTGTTTTGATAATTTTATAGTAAAATATTGAAACTCAGCAGTGATAGTTGCTCTTTCTTACTCCTATCATTATTCTTGCTTCTTCTTTGCTTTCACCTCACCTTATCACTGCTGTCTGCTCTCTGCATTGAGTATATATTGGCCTGCTGTCCTTGTTGTTCTTTCCCTTAGGTATCTTTTAGAACTCGTGACAAGATGCTCCAGTTAATGTTGCTAAAATATTTCTCCCAATTCACAAAGCAATAAATGGTTTTTCTTTCTATAATCTCTCCCACAAGATAAGCCTTAGAGAAAGGATCACTTCCATTGTTTCTTTGCTTCTCGGAAATGCACACTGGTATTCATTTAACCTAAATACTTTTATGCTTTCCTCACCTTATATGCCTCTTATGTTGTACTTATTCATATAGATTTTTCTTACATTATTCCTAATATATCCTAGCCTTATCATATTTTTCATTTTTTTTCAAGAATTTCTTTCTCTGTTCTTTTTTCTTCCAGTTAATCTTAACTATAGCAAAGAAAAACCATTCTTAAAAAGCTGCCATTGTGGGAAATATTCCCAAACTATGTCAAGAAGAATGGTATCCCTTTAAACAGATGTTCACTTTATGATAGAAGGAATATTTTTTCATGGTGAACTTTCATTTCCGATAATTAACTTACACTACCTATTGCATTTGTCTCTGCACTGTATCCATGTTGCAATCAAAGAAAACATTGTTATTGTTAAAAATTTTCATACTATGTTGTGGAACCGTATAGATATTGATAAGTAATAGTAATGTAGTTTTTCAGTTTTTTAAATGTAATGAGAAAATTCATATTTTCGTAACTTGTTAACAAAAATTATTTCAGGAACTTGTATATTTTTATTTATAGGGGTAGATATGGTTATAAAATATTTGGCATGGCTGTAGATATTTATACCTGAGAGGTTACTGTACCTTCTGCATGTGTAATTTCCTCCAAAATGGGGAACAACCTCTTGGGTGTGAATGAAAAATGAAAGGAGTCCTAAAGTATATTATATATTAATAATGCAAAATTAAATGCCAAGAATAGTATTTCAAAAGATTATCCAGAGGGGAGGGGATAATTATATTTGGAAACATCATGCATAGGTGGCATTAATGCAATTTATTCCTAATATCCAGGGGAATATTCCCCAATTAGTACAAAGTCAACCATTAAATGGGTCTTGTAAAAAGATTATTCATGGTTTCATTCAAGTCTCTTTTTCTCCAGATTCATCTTTTTCCCCATAGAACACGTTTTTTACTTTCCACCAAAAGTCATTTTATTTCTATCTTATTGATTGCGTCCTTAGTATATGAGCATTTATTTCATCTTATTACCTTACCTACCAAAAGTGAAGAATTTGTTCTTGTGCTCATTCTCTCCTGGTTGGTTCCTATCATTAGCTCTATTTCACAAAAAACTTACATTAAAGAAAGGAAAACATTTGGTGCATTCCTTGGTCATTAATGTTGAGTTAAGTTCTTCTTTAATGCACTATATTTAGATTTTCTAACTTTTATATGTTTTCTATTGTTTTCCTAGATCTAATTACATGGTGCATATTAAATTAATGGACTAATATTATAGAAAAGTTTTTGAGTGAAAGATACTTTTATTGTTAAACTCTCAACAGACATTCTTTGTTGACAGTGACAGAATATACAATCATTTGCATGGCCATACAGCTGAATACAGAATTTCCCTGGTGAAGGGTACCTTTACAATAGTCGGAATTGTACTCATCATGCCATTCTGGATAGTTACTTGGGTCAAAAGTATACTCTTCAAGAAGTATTTCACTTTTGGACAAAAACTAATATGCCTAAATATCACCAATACAAGGAAAAATACATCATAAAGTACATCTATTCTTTTTGGCCAGGAGGTATTTGATGATTATCATGCTTGGAAGTATTTTCATACTAGCCACCAGATTTACATATTACCCATTTGAATACATGGAATCATCTTTTAAAGCCTTCGCATTCCATGTCTAAAATTCATTTAATTAACAGTTTATCCTTCTGGAGCATGCAATTCAAGTTCAAACATTACAAAGTCTTGATTAAATGTCTTGACAAAGAAAAAATTGCACTTGATAGATGCATCTCAGGTTTCTTGAATTATTGCTAAATTTTATATTGGTATAATTTAAGTTCATCTTTACCCACTTCACTGATATCAGTAGTATATAAAGAATCACAAGTTTTCCTGGTGAATAGTTGTGGCGTAGGCTTCTCAGGTTTCAGTCCAGGTAATGGAAGTGATGAGCACCAACGTTTTTGAAGCCTGCCACCGTCTTCAGGATGAGTCTCATCTTGAAGACCTGGACAGAAATCCAAGAAACCTACAATGCATCAGTAGTACATCTTGAATTATTGTTGCACAGATCTCTTCCAAAATATTACCACATGAAGGTGAAATCTCTTGTTAACCCTTGTGTGTCAGAGCCCTAACTCCCTGCATACGAGTGCGCAACAAAATAAAGGAAAAATGACCAAAAAAGGTTGTCCGTACTGGGGTGATGATTCTGAACATCTGATATATCAGTAGTTCGGCATGAAAGGGTTAAGGTGTGTGGTGGTTTTCGTTAACTTCAATTATTTTTAATGTGAGAAATCACACTGGACACCTAAAATTTTTCATTAGATGTTATTAGGGATAGAATTTATTTTAATCCCTTTGGCATGGCTGGTTATTTCAAATTCTCTCGTCCTTTGTGTGTTACTATTAGTGATGCTCATCTGTGCAACCCATGAATCTTACTGAAACCCAGTTGAAAAAATATTTTTAAATATTGCATAATAATATGGCAGACAACCAGCTAAAGAAGGCGGATGGTTTAAAAATATCTGTTTTTTAAAGTTAAGATTTTATTTTCCCCTAGTAGTTACCTCTGAGGATTTTTTCTAATAGTTGATGATGATAGTCCTGGAAGGAGAATGAAGCTAAATTAAGTAGGCTCTCTCCAACGTATTTATACCTGTTCTGAAGAAGAATCTGATTCATGCTGTACTAAGTGTGCTGACATCCCAACTCAACTACCAAGATTCAGTGGATATTCTCATTGGATTTTTGAGGGGTACGTATTCCATTTCCTACTTGGATATCAGTTGTCAAGCACCTACTTGTGTGCCAAGTGAAATACTAAGACTGTCAGATGAGGTGTCAAATCATGGTGTTATTGGTATTTTTTTAAATGAGCATGATTGGAGGAAGATTTCTCAGGTTTCCATCCGGGTCCAGGGGGTTGTTTTCCACCAACATTTCGACAGCTAAGTCCGCCATCGTCTTCAGGGTGATGATGAGGAGGAGGAGGAGAGCTGATTTCAAAATTTGTTCCGTTTATATATAGTCGAGCTTCGATCAAGTGGGCTCTGATTGGTCAACGGCCGATAGGTGCCATTTCCTCTCCCTCTCCAGTTTCTTGAGGGTTGGTTTCCCTGTATTGCTCAGTTGGTAGCCTCTGTCTCTGTTTAGATTATTCGTCTCCAGCCTGATTTCAACTGCCTCCTTCGCAAGACGATCCCAGTAATTATTCGTTTGACAGATGACTTTTGTCTCCTGGAAATTTATTTTATAACCCAATTCCAGACTGTGTTCTGTGACCGCCAATTTATTGGGGTAGTGGAGTCTGATGCACCTCTCGTGCTCCTGCAGCCGTTTTTCCATAGTGCAACCAGTCTCTCCAATGTAGACTTGGCCACATTCACAGGGGATACGATAGACTCCTGCTGTCTTCAGTCCGAGTCTGTCCTTGGAGGTACCGAGGAGTGTCTATAAGTTTTCCTGCGGGTTAGTGTATGGTCTCAATATTATGCCTCCTCAATATCCTGGAAATTTTATTAGATACTGCGGAGACATAGGGTAGGCAGGCTCTCACAGTAGGTTCCACCTTGGGCTTCTTGTCTTGCTTCGTGAAGGACATGCTTCTTTTTTCCTTTTCATCCATTTATTTGTTTTAATTTTTCTCTTCACATGCATCTCTGCCTTGATCCATATT
>WURS02012021.1:0-12322 GCA_011762765.2 Rhinocypha anisoptera | reverse complement strand
TGCATTTTCTAGGGAAGTATTTAATGTGGTAGTTTCCCTTCGCCTTCCACATCGCAGTACTGCGGCCGATTCCGTGAGCTTCACTCTCTGCCCGGCAATTGATGCCGGGCCGATCCTCTTGATATGCGCCATCAGTGCCTACTGGTGAAACTGCTGCCTTCCACCTGCGTGTATTGAAGTTGTAGATGCTTTTCCCGAAAATTGGTGCAATTTCGGGACGAGGAAATTTTCGTCGTCACCGAGGACTCGAACCGGCGACAATCCGGAACCTCCAGTATATATATATATCTAGCTATATGTACACATATATGTATAGATATATTTATATTATTTATATATTTTCTACTTTAATGTGTGTCTTTACTATTCTTAATGTCAACTGCTGTCAATGTTTTAAAATTGTGACATGGGGTTAGGTAGAATAGAAGACTCCAAAGTCTCAATTTCGTCTCGAAATAAAGGCAATCTCTCCATCTATCGTATATCCCCCGTGGACGCGTACGTTTGCATGCGAAGAAGGGACGGTGAGAGGGCGTGCAACTTCGCCAACTCTTCCTCGAGCGAATAAATGAAGTCTCGTTGGTGACCCCGTCCCAGAAGGCCTCGGTCCAACAACGGTCCTCCTCCTGTTTGGGGGGGGGGGGGGGGGGGGGGGGGTAACCCCCCCCCCCCCCTTTTCGTCAGCGCCCGGGGGGGGGGGGGGGGGGGGGCATCGATATTTTCACTGCACTGAGGGTGCCACCGTGAGAGTGGACGCGTCCTCCGATGGACTCTGCCCCTCCCCCCCCCCCATTTCTCGTGCGAAGCCACCGTTCACACTCACACAGGACACTCCTCGTTTCCTCGGATCCACGTGCATGCATGCAATTGTTCGTTTGGAGACCCGTGCTGCGTTTAATGGGCTAAAGAAATAATTAAACGATCAGTCGAGGGAGGGATTGAGTGCCCAGGGGGTGCGGGGGCGGGGCGCCCGATTCCAGGCCGAAGGACCGACCGACCGCCGGAAGGAAGGAAGGAGTGCGAGGGGAACTCGATGCTCTGGTGCGCTCAAGAGTTCGCTCGCGAACAGTCGTACCACTCCCCCGGCGTGTAAAACGTGCAATTTGAGGACAATTGGCTGCAACCAATGCAGGTGCAAAGGGACCATTGTACAAGTCGTATATCATTTCAAATTTTTGTTCGCTTCGGTTGAGTCGATGTTAATAGAGATAATGGGAGATTATATACCGTTTCCATTTTGAATGTCTCCTTTGTTACCTGATGACAGATATTTTAACTCATACAATTCTCTGCGCAAGCTATTTCACATCAAAACTGTGCTGTGATATACCGTCTGTGTTTCTGACTATGCATAATATATTTAGTCTACTTAAGTTCTTTTTTTTCTGCGTTATTTATGTAAGGAAATCGTTACTTTTACTAAAACTTGTTATCAATTAATTTGTTATTTATTTCCCTTGTAAATATTGCCATATATCTCTCGTGCTGGAAATTATCAGGTTATACTTACATTAGAAATTGAATTGAAATTGAATAGAAACATTAGAACATTAGTTTTAGATTTACTTTGTGGAATTCTCTATTAAGTGTTCTTCAATTAATATTAAGAATATTCATTTTTCACCCACAGTAGTCTGTAAATAAACATAAAGTTAACCACTTCAGTTAATTTTTTTATATACGACACAATCTGTACTTCTTCTGGACCAGAAACATGCCCTCCCGTAAACTAAATAATATATATAGTTTGTATCAAAACCATGGATACAGAAAAGTTTCAATGTGTTATAACTAGAATCTGTTAATGAAAACCACAAAGCTGCACTTTTTCAAATTTCATTATGTATTAATATTTTGAATAATTAAGTTTCAATTAGCCATTCGAATTTTTGCTAACAGACGTCTTAAACACCATTATATTTAACAGATATACGGAATTACAGTGCTAATCTCAAATTATTATACAATAATTGGTATTTTTTCAATAAAATGTTGTTATATTTATGTATAATTTGCTTGATATAGTGATTATTTATGTAGATTGTGTTTTCCACTTCCAAGTAGTTAAGCATATCAATATTTAATTGCAGGTATGGTGGATATCAACCAAAGGAAAAGCTTTGAGTGCAGTTACGTAAGTTAATTATCCTTAAGTCATTATTTTTGTGTCGTCCATATCTTATTGAATGTTGAATATAGTAGTTGCACCTGTCGGCTCAGTTTCCAAGGTTATCTTTACAGTCCTTAATATCAACTGGTTGTCTAGAGCCAGTGTCAAAATACAAATTCCAATTTTTGTGAATTCTTAAAGTGAAGATCTTGTGATGTACGATTTAGTTGTTGATTCACAATAATATAATTTTGAAAAATTATCATATTATATTTACGTATTGTGTTTGAAAAATCCTTGATTAAATCCCATAAATGTAGAGAAATGTCTATCATGTAGCTGCTGAGAATAATATACCCTGGCTATGTGCAGTCACTTTTAAATTGCGGCATTCGATCGATTATAAAAAGGTATTTCAAAATACAGAAAAGAATAATACGTTCAATCACTCATGCTGCCAATAGACCAGCTTGTAAACCCATTTCCGAACAATTAGTCATGTTACCACTTCCATGCCTACACATCCTTGGCTCTCTCTGTCTCATTCACAGGAATCAAGCTGTGTAAGATTTATAAACAACTGTGGCGTCCATTGAAATAATGACAAGATTCAAAGTTTTCTCCATGTTAAATATCACAGAGTTGATAAAAGTATTAAAGGATTGAACGATCACTACAGCAAATCAACAAACGCCATTAAAATTGCTACTAATTTAAAAGTACTGTCCAAAGGGTGTTAATAATAAAATTGTTTTACAATGTGAATGAATTTCTTTCAGTTGAATTTAATCGACATTGCATATATGGAAATGCAAAATATGTATAATTCTTATTATTGTGTAATGAAGAAACTATAAATTATGACTACGTTGAATATAAATCACTATTACCGTGATTATTGAGTTGGATACATTTGCAAATGACAGTGGCTTAGGTAATATTCGATAAGCTTCGAGAATTAGAGACCTTTCTTGCAAGATTTCATTGCAAGATCATTGTGTGAGTTTTGGAATGACAATAAGTCATAATTAAACCAAGATAATGAGATTTTCGAAAAGAAAAAAATACATTGATTTAAAGAAACATTTAGATGGAAAAAGACTCACCAGCAAATATATTTTTAGAGAATTTCTTCACAAAGTAAGCATTTATCAATCGAAAATAAACGTAAAATATTAAGGAAAGAAATAAGGAATAATTAAAATTACAGATATGAAAAACAGAAATATAAGTTTTAGAAATCGATACAATTGAAGAAGATTAGCTTCGATTAGAATTCTTGAATTCAAATGAAAAATGGAAAATTTGGATCAGTGGAAATTTTGCTAAAAATAATATAAATATAATTTTTAAAAACGGAATCCTAACTTAAACCATACTCTTGTAAATAGAAAACCCGGTTATGGGGGTTCCCACCTTTAGCCTTAATTCTGTTCCTAATTCCCTTGAAGATGTTTTAAGCTCGGCCATACTCTTTAATAATTAGTCTTTAATTTAATATCGTGAATAATTTGTAGCTTATAATACATCTGGTTTTTTTTTATTGTTAGCTTCTTTCTCTACATACTTTTTAATACGCTCGCTCCACAGAATGTGAGATATTAGTTATTTTCTTCCTCTCAGACTACAGGCGGAATGTAGTCGTTTTCCTCTTATATAATTTAGTCATTAGTTATTGACATGCATTTTAATTTATCTTAATTTTTTTTTGCTCAATTTTTCATATTTAAAAATTCTATTCCTACTGCTGTTACTGAAATTAAATTCTCTTACCGTGAAATTAAATACCGTGAATCATATTAGACTACATATTCCAAGCTGCGAGGAATGAGAGTCTCATGCAGTTATTATGCAGAAGCACATTAAATATGACGTTTTTGAAAAGGTTTTTCCGAATGAAAAAAATACATGACTGGGAACGTAGTAGTCTTATTTCATTTCCATTTAGGATCCTTCGCACTTAATTCGTGCCATTGGAAGATTGGATTCACTGATACTGTGAAGATATGATCACTCCAAATGAAAAAATAATAAATGAAAATAATTAAAAATGGTATTTTTTCCTTTACAATTATCTTTGCTAGGGATTAATATAGCATCTTTCATTTTTCATATTTATTTGCATTTGCGTGTTATTTATTTAATAATTTCCAAAAATAACCACTAAACTATTAATCCATCTTCATAGACATTTCATGAGACTGCATTAAGGTCCTCATCGCATCCCCAGGGCTCCAAGATGTGCGAATATTTTCATTGACTTTGCAGTAAGTCTAAATGAACGCGCAATTATCGTTACGCGACACTCAATCTCCATGAAGATTTAGTCTACTACATTATATTACTGGGATTTGGTCATTTAGAGACGTGTTGCCGTACAGGCAGGAAACCATCGGTGTCCTTTGGGCATAATTGGCATTGCGTTTGACGAGGTCGCCGCTCGGGCGTACACGCACGCACACACGCACAACCCAGATGCTGCAAGGCCGGCAAAGTGGCGGCCGTCCATCGTAGGCTCTCGTCATTTCCATTCAATGATTTCTCCTTCCTCGTCACTTCCATTGGAAATCCTATCTGTTCCCTACTCACACGGATCTTAAAATGCTTACTGCAAGGGTGAAAATGTTTTAGTAGGATATCTGAGAGCAGAAAAATGTACGGATGTCACTGGTGATGGAACACAAGAAGCAAAATTGTGAAATATGGTAAAAAACGAATGAAATTTTACGCTTATATTCCAAATGAAACAGATCTCAATTTGCTTTCAATATTACACGGAAGCAATTTCAGAGGTAGAATGTAATTATCTAAAGGAGGAATACGTGAATGAATAATTTGTGCATTTCTATATGGCAACTAGTAAATGGCGCTTGCATTTCGCAAGTGGTTAGAGACAAAGCAGATGAAATATAAAAAGAGGACTTCATTAATTTGGAGGACCATATTGTGGCTCCAGTAAGAGAGTAGGGATAATGAATGCCGGAATCATAGCTGCCAATGTTTTTTCCCAGTGTGTCTCTAAAGTTACTCAGAAAAGTCAGTAAACTCAAAACATATCTCTAAAAAGTAGTTAGAAATTAAAAGTGCTTAAATATGTCAAAATGATGAGTATATACAAACATATCATACCTTTGCTTATAACACACCTTTGATTTTATGAAAATAATATTAGTTTGGACATTCTTGAATTTAATATTGATTGAAGATTGATTGATCTAGCTGTTAAGGTAGGTTTCTGTTTCTCCCCGGGTTAATATTGCCCCGCTAAATCTTAACTTAATCCCTTTTTAAATATGCATCCTTTTCACAACATGTCATTCTATCCAAAATCCTTATTCTCTTACACGCCTGATACTTCACTCTTTGCCCTTTCTCCTCCTACACCGCTTACCCAACATTCTACCTTCCATTACGACCTTCAAATACCCGTTTCTTCAGAGTACCTCTGAATAAAATTCACATCAAAACTTTACAGGTTCGGACGCGACTGTTGATCGGTGCACTGCTCAACTAAGACTCTCCTACCAGCCGACCCGCGCGAAAAGGTTCCCCTCCTTCGCTCCGTCTGGGCTGTAAAATTTCATTTCACCTACTTTCCGGAAAGCCCCTGAATATGTTTTATTTAATGTTTTAATCTCAACGTCCCATTCCTTTTACCTATTCCCTTAAGACGTTATGAAATTCACTATTTTTTTACTTTTCATTCGCTCTACTCAACTATTCATCTTTATTTTCCGTGAGTGTCCCTAGGCTTTGTTTATCTAAATAATACCTTGATGCCTATTTCATACTATGGTCCGCTGTTATTAATGTTTTAGCTAATGGAGAAGGGGTTAACATTTAACAGGGATAACACTTCGCTTAGCCAACTTCAGTTTAATTTTTTCTTCTTCACTCTAGATGATAGTAAAATTTAAAAATACCTCCACCCACGCTCTTCTCCCTCCATTAAATAATTTTGCCTCCCAGTTCCTTGAGATCTCTTTGATTTCTTTGCAGTTGGAACTTATTTTCTTCGTCAATTTCTCATAAATAGCGATTTTACGTTAATTGAATCCTCTGGTCACAGTAAAACACAATCCGCCATATATCCCTGCTTGAAAGAAACTCCTCTACTTGGTCATATATTAGATTATTCAAAGATTTATACTTTAGTCGTTGTGTACTTGAAACATGGCCTGGTTTTCTCAATCTTTCAACAACTCCCTTTTAAGGTGGCTGAAATTATATTTTTCTCATAAAAAATTTCCATCGCTTTAAGAACAGGGGTCTCCATAACGTTCATATTTATTGCCCTTTCCTTTTCTGAGAGGTGTCATAATTGGTGCATTTCCACAGAATATTACCTGACGGCGTAGTGAAAGTTCCGAATCAGTGAGCACAGGATTAAGCAAGTTAAAAGGTATGAGTTACAGTTGAGGGCGAGACTTTGTGGAATTCCATTATGAAAGAAAATATAAACACACTTTGCGCTTACACGGAAAGAAGAATTTTTTTATTTCAAGCTAGTTTCGCTTCATAATGGCACCCCGAAGATGCTAATATGTAGCGAAACTAGTTGTAAATAAAAAAAATCTTTTTTTCTGTGGAAACGCAGGGCGTTATATTTCCTTTCATAAGTTAAAAGGCCTTAAATATTTGGAATAGTTGTTGGAATATTATTAATAACAGAAAAACTACGGGAAGAACAATGTCCAACTCACTTGCACGGAAATATTTGTCTTGCAACTTATCTGATGTACATACGATATTTTATTTATTTTTAATTATTTACAGTATTTTTTTGACGAGTCACCTTGTGATGTCCAACACTACTAGTTCTGTTAGTTTCTCTCTCTCCAAGAACACATCTACCCTGAATTCTATCCAGTTAGCCCATAGGACGACTAACTTTAAACAAATTTCTCGAGTCTATAAATTAATTTATACGACTTTATTTTCAAGACTTCTTAGTTAATTACTTATGAATTCTATCTAATCTCGTTGCAATGAATGGTAAATGATGAATCGGCAATTCATATTCAGAAATTAAAGATGCGGCAGGTTGGAGAAATTAACAATGTAAATAATGAGAAAATAATTTAAGTCAAATAAATTCGGTAGATATAAAGCAGAAGTAATAAATAAGTAATCCATAACTAGGTTTCTCTAGAATTCCTTACAGAAACTGAATGCATTAAGATGACGCGATAGACTATGATATATCGCCTAATTGCCGGATTAACATTGTGGACAGTTAAATTATCTTTCATGCACTCTTGATTTATTATTGCAAAAAGCTCATTAATAAAAATGAAAACGCTGGGAATTTAAACAAAAATGTGATCCAAGAAGTACTGTTATTTATTATTTTGTAAATTAAGATATAGAATATCACATTTTTTGTAAAATAGGAACATATTAAATTCTTATTTGAGAAGTTAACCCTACAATCACACAGTTTAGTCTGGCGGATCCCAGCGAATTTATTTTTTCTCTGAGTCCAAAGTATACTTCATAATTTGGAACCATCTTTGCGTCGTAATTTTCTTTCGTCGTTCCCTCTTCGAAAAATTCCGAAACATATTGTTCTCAAATAAGCATAAGTATTCGTGCATAGTGAATTCAAAGTTCTTCTGGGTTCCGTTGGACCCCAGTGCGCGGTTTCGGTAAAAATTTCGTAGTATTAGCAAAATATTTCCATCCCCTATTTTTTTAACGAATAATGGACCTTCCCTTCGTATTTTATTATAATTTAATATTCGATAGCCACGGGTTTAACTTAGATGCTTTAAATAGGTAATTGGACAGGTTTTACACATTATTTATTGGTGAGGAGTGTGTTTTTATTTTCAATTATGGCACTCGTGTCTTCCAGAAGATAATATACTCTGTTTATTTCTACTTTACAACGATATAAAGAGAGTGAAGATCGCGATGCTCAAGGAAGATATCACTCCAAAAAAAGAAGCAAAAAGGAAGAACCTTGAATAAATAGAAGACTGTTAGATGTGGAAGCATCGATGGTGATAAATCAGTGGACCTAGAGGGAAGCCCGAGAACTCTCCTTTCAATATGTGTAAACCATTGTAAGCAGCATAACACTCTATGGATCACAGAAATGGACCATTGTAAAACATACCAGAGAAGGATAGTAGCCTTAGAAGCATGGTGCTGGAGCTGAAGATCAGGTGAACGGAGAGAGATAGAAACGAGTAAAATACGATAAGTAGTTTGTAGTTCAGTAAGAAAAAGAACAGGGTGGAAAGGACAAACCATGTGGCATTATGAATTCGTGCGGAATATAATAGAGGGAAAAATAAAAGGGAAGATCCTGCGGTGATTACCAAGGGACATATAAGGCATACAGGACGATAGTAAGGAATAACAAGGGTTAGGAGCATAAAATCTCAAATTTTCATTATAAATTCATTAATAAATATATTCATGTTAATTAAATCCAGAATGTCGGTTATGTTTTGATCGTTTAATATTTATACGTATATGAAACAGTAAATGCTTGACCAAAGTTTAAAATGATAGGAATATTTAATTTATAAATCAAATTCGATTTTTTCGGACTTTTGTGAGGACTGTTTTTCAATATTGACATCACAACTTTAATATATTACTCCATAGAAAAATATTTCCATGTAACATGTCAACAATACTTGAAATAAAATATTTATGGCGATTTTACTTGAAATTGCGGTAAAGTAGGAAAACAAATCTGTATTTAGAGGACGGAGTTTGCTAGACCCAGTATGCGGTTTTTGTATCTTTTTAGGAAGTGTGCTGCTATAGGATTAGTCAATGTTAATGAACAGAGAAGACTAGGGAATTTTGAAAGGCCATGATTGCTGTAGACCCTCATAATTCCGGAAGATCATTTATAATTCCAACTTATTGCACGCATAATTTTACTAAAATGCTAATTTTACTATAACTGAATGATAAGTTGCTCCAATTAAATGAAGCTTTTCTGCAAAGAAGATGTCAAAAAAAGATTGTTGGAGAGATGCTGGCATAACATGAAGTGTCTCTTAATATGGCTACATACTAATCAATTATTTAAAAAAGTTAAATGGAACGTTAAGGAGCGTAAGTTTTCGGAGAAATATATCACATCATATTTAAGGGTCGTATGATCAATTCGGGTGCGTGTGGGCAATATCAACTTTAATAAACTTATTCATCAAGAAGGGTAATGATCCCTATTATAAAGTAGGCAACGTATTTTGCAAGTTTAATCTGAAATTATCCTTTTAAGAAATACCCAACTAAGCACTAATTAATCTTCTTGGAGCATGGGACAATGAGATATACGTATCATCCGTTTATTCTCCTGTAAACTTCAAAACTGTAAGAGTTTTGCGCGCCAAATTATAGCAGACACGAATTATACGAAGCCAATTTAAGATGAATAATTGCTTTTCATCAGTTAAACAAGATAACCCAATCCATTCAAAAAGATATCCCTGATTACGGTCATTACTTTCTTAACAGAACTTGAAATAAAAATCTCAAAATTTCACTTTTTCCCAGAAGAAATATATCTGGTTCAATCGAGGTGGAACACTACCTTGATCAGAAAGTTCCAGGAATGACTACCGTCTGGCATTATCAGTCACTCGATGTAAATTCATTTTTTTTATTAAGTTGCAACATCTGTCTTTATAATTCTCACTAATTTTCAGCATCATAGCTTGACATTTGTAAAAGTTACGCCGCATTGAGTAAATCAACCCCTATGAGTGTTTTCGATTTTTTACGATTTTAACAATGAAATCAACTTTGAATCAACGAGTTTGTATTAAATTTTGTATAAAAAATAGATTCAGCGGATATTTTTAGAGCTTCTTATGAGCCTAAACTTCCTCCTATCCTTCCATTCCCAAACTTGTATACCCTCCCTCCCAGTCTGAAGAGCCTAGTAGTAGTCTTTAAACAACACAAATAATAATAGTTTCACTTATTGACGATGTTTGAAGAACTTGGAAATGTTGGAGAAGTGTTTCGGCAATGATACTCTATCGA
This sequence comes from Rhinocypha anisoptera, assembly GCA_011762765.2. Lineage (NCBI taxonomy): Eukaryota > Metazoa > Arthropoda > Insecta > Odonata > Chlorocyphidae > Rhinocypha > Rhinocypha anisoptera. The sequence goes on along the minus strand of WURS02012021.1, from coordinate 2,196 downwards.
GAACAAATGCTTACATGTCGCATGAACGCTTCAGAAGTGTCCGTGAGTCCGGTAAGAATAACGAACGCAGTGGCAGACCTTGGACATCAAAAAGTGATGAAAACCTTGGTAAAATCAAAGCAATGTTAGTCGAAAACAGCAATTTGCAAATCAAAGAGTTGGAAGAGAAGACTAGCATCTCATTTTGATCCGCTAAAGACATTGTGATCAATGAACTAGGTTTGAGACGGGTCGTTACAAAGCTGGTGCCGAAAGGCACATGTTGCTGGGCATGGCTGATGTTGCGAAAGACATATTTTGATGGCTGAATCCGTCCCAACATTCATCAAACGCATCATTACTGGAGAGGAAATGTTGGTTTGTGAGTAGTAATCCAGACATCAACCGAGTGAATGGCGCACACCGGATGAGCCAAGGCCAAAAAGAAACTTCTTTCTTATCGTCTTTTTAGTCGAAAAAGAAGACGATGGTCACGGATTTCATGGATTACAAAAGTAAGAATTCATGAATTTTTACCAAAATATCAGAGAGTGAATAAGATGTAAAATTTGGGAGGTGGAGACGTTTTTGGGAACTAATTCGTCAAAAAAGACTGATGGATTTGTGGTCAAACATCTCATGGATTATGTACCACGGTAACGCAAGGTCACACAATGCCATTATTATCCCCGACTTTTTTACTATTATAAAACAACAGAAATACCATAAAAAAGCCATCGAATTCGCCTGATTTGGCCTGTTCTGTAGACTCATAAAAACCGCTCCGATGATCGCGTTTTATTAACCGAGAAGAGATAATGGAAATATAGAAGACAGCAATGAATGGCATACCAAAAACCGGGTATAAAAAGTGTTTCGAGGTTTAGATCAAGGGTTGGTATAAGTGCGTCACAGTTGATGGAGAGTACTTCGAAGGGGACAAAACCGATTTTGAAGAATAATCGTATTTTTTCACTTTTCTCAAGAAATTACTTAAACTTTCTGATCAAGGTAGTATACGTATTTTATTATACTGCTAATAGTTCACCAATTTAATGGATACAGATGCGCAATAAATAATCTAAAATATGGAAAAAATTGTAACACATTAAAGAAAAAACATGACGAGGAAGTTACCGTTTCCGAACAGAAAACAAAAGCCTAATCCGGGACTCAAAATCACGAAGTTTCCGCTTTCCGGGAAAATTCACTAACATCAAGCTAAAGGCAAGTGGTTATAAGTGGCACATTTGCAGTGCGTGAGCGAATATAGGATATCCTCCTTTTACAATACGTCTCTCAAAATCTTAATATTTTAGACATGGTAATGAACGAATAAGTGGCACATATTGAAAATGACCCTCCCCATTGACTACGAACTTGACGTGGTGTATGGGCTTGTGTGCTACAGTGTTCCTTAGAGCTTCACTGGCAGGTAGGTGACCCTACCAGGAGCAATTATTTTGCTCCTGGTAGGGTCACCCATAGGTCGAAGGGTAGGAGCCAGAATAAAGGGAGTTCACGCAGCCTTCGCTCCTAGGTGAGGCGACTGCAAGGCGTCGGATCCCTAGAGGGTCTGCCATTTAAGTGATGGTGTCACTTAAAAACACTATTGAGGCAGGAATCGGAAAGGCCATCTCCATTATATATTTCCAAGATCATGATGAGCCAAATAAGGAAAATGAATCCTGGCAACTACGGGACTCAGCCCACGGGGGCGGAGGTTGTGCCTGGCAGCGGGGGATGCAAGGTTCGCGCGGTCATCATCTCACGAAATCATTGTGATACAGACACCACCACTCCAGAGAAGACAACGAAGAGGGAAGGAATGATTTCGGTAGAGACGTGGAATGCGAGGACCATGTTAAGTTTATAAAAGTTAGAGTACGTATAAATCGAGATAGAGAAAGTGGGAATTGATGTAATCGGGTTGAGTGAGGTACGATGGAGGGATACAGGGGATTGCTGGAGTGATAGCTTTAGATTAATTTATAGCGGGGGGGGGAGGAAAGTCAGCGTGGGGTAGCCATAATTCTGAGAGAGAAATTAGGAAGTTAACATTGAACAGGTTAGTGATAGAGTAATCATGGTAGAAGTAAAAGCTAATCCAACTAAATTAGTTTTAATTCAGGTAGATATTCCAACGGGTGGCCATCGGGAGGAAGAAGTAGATGAGGTGTATGAGCAGCTGGAAGAAATGATCGACAAGATTCCTGG